>VZRS01009627.1:105500-137725 GCA_013398055.1 Ifrita kowaldi | reverse complement strand
GACTCTACCAAAAAAAAAAAAGTTTTCTAGAGAATCAGTTTACTAGAGGTCGTCTAATTTCAAAGCTACACCCAGAATTTCAGAAATGCTCCAGACATTACATTGCTCTGGGAAATACACTACTACTGACACTTGTGAGACTTGAAGCTCTGCTGAATGTTAAAGAAGCTCAGTACTTCCTACGACAACATTTCTCACATGACTGCCAAATGTGACTTTTAAGCACTGATGATTCCCAAAGCAGAGGGCCTGCTTCACAAGACTTCTGGAAAATTCAGCCAGAAACATTTACCTGTTTCTAAGAAACAGAGAAGGGAAAACACAGGATCTTTGCTCCTGCTGAAAAAAAAAAAAAAAAAACCACAAAAAAACCTTTGCTTATTAAATTGGTTGCGAAACAAAGGTTTGCATTACACAGGAAAGTTGTTCTGTGTCAAGGATAGCCTTTCAACTACACCTGTAAAAATTTGCCTATACTTGGCCCACCCACAATCCTTAAAAAATTAAAAAAGTCTATTTAAGCAAGTCCAACACGAACTGGAATTTGGAATTGAACTGCTAATTTCCCTGAAGACTCCTCAGCTCACTGGAACATGCAGCTGAGCAAAACATTTCCTGCAATTAAAGAAGAGAACTTGTAATGACACTTTTTATCTTCCATGACACTTTGGCTTAAGTCTGAAGGAGGAAAGATGTGACTGGATGCACAGTTTGGAAGTGTGAGGATGGAGACCAGCTAGAGACTGAGGGGTGAAGACATTTTATAAGAAGTTTGGAAATGTGAGGATGGAGACTAGCTAGAGACTGAGGGATGAAGACATTTTGTAAGAGAAATCAGGAGTGCAACTGGGCCTCCTTGGCCAGATACCAAGGATGGAAACAGATACAGCAGGCAGGAGAAATTGCCCAATGGAAATGTGGAAGCAGAGAAGGGAAGGCAAAAAAATGTTGATACGCTCCTTCAGGGACAACCAATATAAGCAACATAAACCACAAGGTGGTATAAGACCTTGCAGAAAACAGGAATTACATACAGTAAGTTAGAGCCTTCTGGCAAAATTTGGCTTAGGTTACTTGCTGAATATTTTAAAATTCAGCAACAGAGGTAGCAAAAAAAGTAAATTTCTCTGGGTAAGGCATAAATTGAGTGAGACTAATTCTCCCTTCCAACCCAGCATGTTGTGTCCTCCTGTAGCCATGAGCAGTTATCTAGGTAAGCATGAAGTGGTATTTTCCCCAACGCACTCACAATTTCTAGTGGTGAGAAACAGTATCTACCTGACCAGAATCCAATCACAGCAATCTTTCTTTTTCTTCAATGAGTTTACTTGATTACCTTTCAAAGCCAAGTCAATTTTAAGCATCCAGTGTCCCCAGCCAGAGTACTCCTTTATGTGAAGCTGCTCCCTGTGGATGGTTTTGAGCCTGCTGCTGGCCATTGCATTTAAAGCCCTCTTTCTTATATTAGAAGAGACAACAAGCAATCTTTGCCTATTTTGCTCCCTTCTCCATCAAATTTGTCAGTTTATAGGCCTTTACCCTTCTGTTTCCTGCATCATCTGCAGAGCTGTATACATTTGATAATTCTTATACAAAAAATGACTCTTCATTGCCTTTCTCTCTTTCTCTTCCACATCCTCTTTATCAGACACAACAGGTAAGAACATCCATCAATATTAAGAAACAATTATATAAATGCAGATACAATGCACAAATATGACATCAAGATTTTTGGTTTTTATGAATAACACTCAATAAGTAAGAAAATGTTGGCTGCTCTCATCTGTGCCCAATATTTAACATTTTCATATGGGTATTAGAGATAAGCTTTCAAAAATAAGTATTTCCAAAGGAAGGGAAGACAAATATTCTTCTGGAAATGCCCTAGTAAGAGAAGATATTAAATGTATTGCCCAGGTCCACACAGGGAGGGAGCAAAGGAAGAGGTTGGTTTGAAAAGAGAAACAAACAAGCAGATGGAGCCTCCAAAGGGGAGAATAACAAATTTTAATTTAGTTCCAGAAAACTCACTGAGAATATCAATGAGGAGGGAAGGACAATTACTCAAAGATTAACTATGTTCATTCTGGAGGTGAAATGGAGGCAGGGATAGCAGAGGAGCTAACAGGATAATAAATAAAGAGTGCATTGTAGAAAAGCTTTGGTGTGTTTGAGGGCACAAGAATTAATGTTCAAAAATAGAATATAAGACTCAAAAAATTTGAGAAATTTGTGTCTGGAGGTGTGTTTCCTTCTCTTTCTTCAAACCTATTTATCTTCAATCAAGATGTGGGGCAACAGCACACTGGAGTGACCTTGAGAGTAACAAACCATCCAGCAAACAGCAACATCATATAATGAGACATCAAATAATAGGGGAGTTTTTGACATATTCAAAAAGCAAGATGAAGAAAGAGGGAGGTATTAGGCACATTGAATCAAAACATACTCAAACTGTTCTGCATTCCTGAACACCAGCTCTCACATCACCCTTGCAATCATGCAGGACCATCATCTTAAAAAGAAAAATCTTGAAAAAGTAGTGCTAAAAGCATTTGAATGGGCTCCAGGGGAGTCAGTACAACAATTCTTAGAGAAAGCAGATCAAGCAAAACAACAAGGTTATTACAGATTCCCTAAACAGAAATTAAATGTTAGCAGAATACCTCACAACCCTGAAAAAATAATGATCTCCAAAACAGGCAGCTTTTCACCAAAGGGCCAGTTTAGATCTTCATCTGTTTTCAAGAGAGTTATGTACATTTTCCATCAATGACACGAAGATCAGTCTTGGCTTCCAAGAGTAGGTCCAGAAGCCATTAAACCAAATGACAAAAGCTGTCACACAAAAATTACACTGGAATGCATATTCTGAGGGCCAAAGTTAACATCTTATATTTGGACAAAGAGTTCTGGACTACATTTCCAAGTCACCGGAAGAGAAATACATTTTCGAAAGGACAGAAAACAAATACCAAATGCATCCTTTCTGGTATAAATATCTGTGGAAAAAAATCCAAGGGTTCATGGAGTTCAGCTTAAGGAAATTTCAGTCTGCTTAAGCCACCAATCTGAAATTTTTTAAAAAAAACCTTATTTTAAATCTTTTAGAAAGAAAGGTGGATGAAAGAAAGTGGATGTAGTATTTCAGCCGATGTTTTTACTGCAAAGGCCAGTGTTTGGGGAATGACTTACAAAAGTGCAAAGCAGGACATACAAGCCACGGGCAGAGATCTTCCTCCACAAGAGCAAGTCAAATATTAATACCCAAGAGAACTGAGGGAACACACTGAAGTGAAAAACCAACAACACCTGGCACCTGGCACTTACAAACTCTATTAATACAGAAATTTTAAAGTGCATAATGTCCCTTTAAATCAGACATGCAATTTTATATAAACCTCAGCACAGAACTTAAATCTACCACAGATCAAGTTACATAAACTGTGTAACAGATGCTTTGTATTCATTTTTTCATTCTTGTTTAAGGTTTTACTCATTCCTAATCAAATGTTTATATGACTAAAATTTGGGTTAACTTGAAATTATGTGTTTTATTTGAATTTTTGAAAGCATGCAATGCCCGTAGTTGTCCTGGCAGTATTTAAAATACTGAAGTTATTACAATATTTTCCAGTCCAATGGGGAAGAGAGCAAAGTTGAACGTGCTATATGGCAACATTTTTCTACTGGATGTGCAGGGGTATCTGGCAATCAAAATTCAGTGTTTTCTCATGCCACAGAGGAAACAATATTGATCCTTCAAGCAGGATTATAAAATACATACAAATATACGTCAATAACAGATCATAAGAAAATATAATCATCAGGACTATATACTGAAATATATAATATATTTGTATTTCTTTTCTGCAAGAAAAGAAATTAAATGGGATAAAAGAAATTAAATGGGATAAGAGGAATTAAATAGATTTTATAGCTTTAAAAAGTGAAAGCAAGGAAGATATTAGCATAAGGACTCTTAATCAGAATTTAAAGGAAATGTATCAAATGATTATGGCCTAGATTGCAAAATAAAACCTTTTCCCAAGTCACTATGTCTTGAAACTTTAGAGGTCAGTGCACTTTGATAAATTCAAAACTTCCAAAATAATGTTTCCAAGAAGTTTTTTAGTAGCCATTAGTACCTGATGATGTAAGAAACTTTTTTTCAAGTATAAATCTTCACTTCAAGAACTCAGGTTAAAATGCCCATCAAGAGGCAAACATTGCCTAAGCATCACTTAAATGAAACAAGGACACCAGAGAAACAGAAGAGACTGTGTAGTGGTGACATTCTGTCTTCTACCATGAGGTCTGAAGCTCGTTGAGGCCATGGCACCCACAGCCAAGGGGCCTACACAGCAGATGGTATTTGAGAGCCATCTAAACTAAACATCTCCATATCTACTTGGCCGTCAGTTTTAGGGACCTGGACTTGTTGGCCCAGCATCTACTAGTCTCAGCTATTTTCTTGAGATGAAGAATAGTCAAGCAATGATTTTTTCTTAATATTAGAAATATGAAAAATTTCAGAGGAAGTGGTGCCCAAAGGAGGGAGAAGAATCTGTGCATGTGTCTGTCAGGATGGCTGTTCATCCACTGTCCATGCTCCAGACTAGTTGAGTTTGTACCTCAGCTTCAAGCCTCTGAAAAGTCCTGCTACACCTACACCTACCTGGATCACACCACTAAGCTCTTCTAGGTGGTGTTCTCATCACACTATTGACTGAAACAAATTTAGTTTAGTTGCAAACATAAACTTCCAAGAAATTATTGTTTTTAAAGATAGTTCCTTCTCTGAGTATATATGAAAAAAGAAAGAAGATGGTGTTGTAATGATATAACAACCTCAGTGAGTTATATCTGTCCTATGCTCTTTCCAAAGATGGTACAGATGTTTTGGAAATAAACTGATAAATGTTTTGCATCATTTCAGCAAATAGAAGACCTTATCCCCCTTGAAAAGTCTGTAACTATGTGGCATTTATAAATCAGTACTCATGGTATATGCCTGCGATCCCATGAGGGTAGCACATGAGGTAGAAAAAACAGAAGCTTTGAAGCTGTGAAGTTCAAATCCAGACTTTGCCCAAATTTAAAGATAGCTGAAGCCAGATATTGTTTCAACACAATAGAAAGTCTGGAGCCAGCTGGAAATTTTGGCTATATAAATGACTGTTTCTGAAATTCAAGCATGCTCATGAGCTAAGCTTTGGTTTGAGCCACCAGCAAGATATGGACTAGCCACAAAAGTTCAGAAATTAATTTGGGCCCGAAGTCTGGGTCAAGGCTTTCTGGATCCAAAGTGTGCAAAAACTAACACTAATTTTTGTCTTCGGTGCAGCTAATCCAAAGAACAAAAAATATACTTTGGATGAATGTGAATATTTCGGCTCTCTTTTGTAAAAGTGCACAATTGTGATGTAAAAATTAGCAGCATGGCAGACTCCACAACATCCTCTAGAAAATTTTTCCAGTGGTAACTAAAACTGTGCATTTCCTTTCTAATCTAAGTTTATCCAGGTATCAAACCTGCAGTCATTGGATCTTCTAACAGCTTTCTTTGCTGGACCTGCGACTCCAATTTTCAAGTTTTATTCACCTTAGAAGTATGCATCAGCACAGACTGAAATACACATTAAGCTTCTCATAGTCAGGAAAAACAGTATAAACATAAATATAAAACACACATGTTTCCTAACCCCTCCTTGATCCTGACATTTGTTTTCTGATCAGCTTTTAACCATCCAACTTGAATTAGTGATGTTGGGGCACACTAAAACCCAACAAACATTGCATCAAGACCCTGTATTTCTTTGCTTATTTGTAGATGGATCATATGAGCTCTTTTGGCCACAGCAGTAGTCCAGAAGGTAGCAATCAGGTATTATCCATTTTGATTCCCAATTCTTTATTGACTCTTTCCAAGTTGGAGACCCTTCTCCTGTAATTAGAGCTGTCCCCTTGGCTGGTGGATGTAAGAGGTATTTGGCCATATTCAGACACACTACTTGCTGCATCCAGATGACCAGATGATCTACATTTTCCCTTCTCATTAATCACTCCCCAGACTTCATGCCACTATTACACCATCAGTAAAGCTTTTAAGTTCCATTCCAGCAGGTTAATATGGATCAATGTTAAACACAATGTTAAGTAAGTCAATACCTTTTGCAGATACAATCCTGTTTATGGCTGTGGAGGAAGACGGTATTTTCACCAGAATGAGGACAACAACATGACCTTAGAAACTTCTTAAAAACTCCAAAATCCTCAAGCAGTATAGTCTGCCAAGTTCTAAGGTCAGTCTCTCACTGAGGAGAAGATATGGAACAAGACAAGGCACTGAGAATTTTGTGAAGTTCTCAGGTTGCTTTGTCAATATTCCAATTCTTCTTTCCCAACCCTCTATCCAACATTATGGGTCAAAACCATCTGAAGGAATGAGTTGGAAAAGTCTGAAGGATAACTTGAAACTCTTCCTGCCCTCTGGAAAATTCTGAAATCCCTCTTATTTAATTACTACACAGCTTGTATAACACTTTGGCTGCCTTTCCTCCTCTGCTTTGTTTTGTTTGCGTTACTAAGAATATTTGCATGAAAACAGGATATTTGTTTATTAAGAGCTCATCATCTCCTGCTGTGTATTCTCCAGTTTAAGTCATATTCCTTAACATTTATTAGCAAAAGGAGACCATAAATCCTGTTTCCTGTAAAAGTGCCTAATAATAAAATGAGCAAAGAAACTAAAGTGAAGTAGAAAGATTCAGGAAGAAAGAAAAAGTGAGAAGGAGAGACTACAGACATGATAGATGATGTAACTTGTGTTTTCCAGGGGAAATGGCCTAAAACATTCCCCATGACGTGGGGACTTAGCACTTTTAGCACTTCTTATCCACCCTTCTATTTCCAAGCCAGCATTTCTCAAACTGGGCAGACACACATAAAGATTCTATCTTGCCATCAGAAGACAAGTCAATAACTCCCCCTCGTCCCTTTTAGTTCTACTGATTTTCTCAAAAAAGAATGCCAGCCTACAGGAGGAAAATGCAACATGGAAAAGAAGGATTCACACAGCTGGCACCACAGATATGGAGCAGCAGAAGAAAAGATCTAAGTGCTTGCCAAGAAAGGACTAAGCAAACCTCAAGTGCAATCTTAGGTTTAGCTTCATACTGTCTTCTCATTTATCATTTTCCTTCAAAATATGGTTTGCATTTCCAAGATGTACTAGATTGATAGATTCCCACATGACTGAACATGTTTACAGTTTTGCAGGCTTTTTTTAGCTCTAAAATCTGCAAAGATCTACAAGTAGTTGGCTAGAGAAAATGAGCAAGGAACCATTCTGAAGTGCTATGCAATAGTCCAAAGCATTCACGTACATTACACACACCCAAAGGATTTCCACTTACCCCTTGCAGGATAAAAATGGAGACTACATAGAGTCACTAACCATTTTTGGGGCAATATATTCATAATACGTTGGGACATTTTTCCTCCAAATAGGAATCTAGGCATCAGAAAAAGATGTAAGGAAAGGACTGGGAGTGATTCCACAGCTCTGGCATACAGTGCAACCAGTATTACGTGATCATGTCTTCAGAGGTGCAAACAAGAGTCTAAAAATAGAATAAATACTGCCTTCTCAAAATTGGGTGATTAGATTCATAAGGTGTTAAAATGCATCTATCTAGACTGGTGCCAGCTAGTATAAAGGCAAGGACCCATTTACTTACTAGAAGTATTTTAAATGCTATCTAAGAATTAATTATTTTTATTGATTTCACAAGAAACTGGCATGTTCATTGTATCCTTTCTCTTTCCTTTGTCTTTCTTGAAACATTACTTTGTTTTGCCTAAAGTTATATTCAAGTTCATCTATCATTTTAGACCCAAACCACATATTTTCATTGATGTAGGGATGAATTCCGCAGTTACATCAAATTTCTCTTCACTATATGAAAGATTCACATACACAAAGTGAGTCCTAAAATCCTGCCATTTAAAACTTTCACTGGTACAGGGAGCTTGACAAGAGAAAACAAGAAACTTGGCAATTCCCTATCAAACATATGAGTAACGCTTGTGGCACCTGTTTTCCTGTGATGTTTCTTAGCTTCTCAGGTCTATCCAAAGGGCTATGATGGACCAAATCCCATGTTAATGTGCTGTCTCTCACAATATCCAGTACTAATTGCAAAAAAAAATCGTGTTAGACAAATATGAATAAACCCACTGCACAGAAAAGTCAATTTACAAAGATTACAAAGAACAGGCTAAGTGCCTGTAATACACCAGAAATATATATATATATATATATACTGCTATAGCTGTATATACATAAATACATACTAAAAGACATCCATGTGGAACATACATACAACTACAACCCATGGCCCAGATATTTGGTTCTATAGTACTCACTGTTCATCATCACATCTTTTCTTTTGTCCTGTTCAGTGAACCAAATGTTCTTGATGAGACACAAATCTCAAATCTCTTGTCTGGGAGAGCTGATCTCCCTCACAGGGAGACAGCACCAGGGATCCTAGGATGAGCTCCCTTTAAGAAACCCAGATATATGGACAGAGAAGGTGTTGCAGGGAATTCCAGGAGCTATCCCAGGAGAAGCAGCTGGGTCAAGACCATGCTCTTACTTTACAGCTAAAAGCTTGCAAAAAGCAACCAGGGATGCCCTCTCTTATTCCATTTGCTTCCTTCAGGAGGGCTGAGGACGAGACCTCTACTGACAGTTTCTTACCTTTAGTGGTCTTTCCATTCTCACTAGGACAGAGAGGTATAGGCTAAAACACGGATTGCTCAAATTTTAATCAGAGACTTGACTACCTGCCAAACCATCCCAGAACTGGTAAGGAATCAAAAGGTCTTAAATCATGTTTTAGACGCTGGCTATAAATCATTTGGACTTTACATTTATAATAAACTAGATGCTTTATATTTTCATATATAAAACTCCATCAGTAACAACTCAAGCCAAATGTTTGCTAAAACCAAATTATTCCCATGACTAGAAGTGCAGATTTTTAAATGTAGTTGAACAGCATTTCAACAAAAGAAGTCATAGCACCATTCCAAAATCGTAACTGGCAAATTTTAGAGAAAAAAAACCAACTTGTTAGTCTCAGATACCTGCTGTGAGAATCTTAATTCCATGTTTACACTACTAAAAGACACTGCACTTACTTTCAGAAACAATGAGACTCTACAAGTTCCTCTGCAGACAGAGATCTAAAGAGCTAGAATAATCATCATTTAGGATAATCTCAGCTCTTGCTATTTTCCACTGTAAGGATATAAAGTGCTAACTATTGCGTCTGATGCATCTTGTTGGGAATTTGGGACCCGCAAGACTTATGTTAAATAATATTTGTATATTCCATGTTTTTGTTGGACTCACCTACACATCTGCCTTGTGCCAGAATGGGGAGAAATTTAAAAAATATTTAAAGGGATCCCAGCTCTCAAGCCATTTAATTTACAATCCCGCATATTTTCTCATTACTTGACTCCAGCAAAAGAAGGCTCATGGAGGCATGGAAACAGGCACCATATTTTATTTCGGAAAGAACAGTGATCACAACCA
This sequence comes from Ifrita kowaldi, assembly GCA_013398055.1. Lineage (NCBI taxonomy): Eukaryota > Metazoa > Chordata > Aves > Passeriformes > Cinclosomatidae > Ifrita > Ifrita kowaldi. The sequence continues at coordinate 128,115 of VZRS01009627.1, read as the reverse complement.
CAGAAAAGCGACTCTTTTGCATTGTGACATGAGCAGCAGAGATCACAGTCTATGACATAGGCCAAGGTGGGAAGACATATATTTTTGCCTGGATGCTCACCCACACCCTCTGAATCAGCATCTTCAGCGTTTTAAGACCAGACCTTACAGCAGCATCTGCCTGTGCAGACCCCCGTTCCTGTGTGGCATCTGATTAAGTTCAATGGGACTGAGTATTGTTCTATTATTTGGAAACACAGTGTCTAGAGTTTTTATCTCTGAACAGTATCTAATCTAGGCATACATATGTGTCTTGGATCAGATTCCACAAAAAATATCTCTTAAATATTTACTGAAGAACAGAGTAACTTTGATTTTATATTTTTCTACAGGTTTCTTTCTTGTGTCTTGCAAACCAGTGGCAAAATAGAGATAGATAAAACTGAAGGATCTTCCTTAAGATTGATTTTCCTCTTCAAGACAGCTTCAAGCTTCTTAATCATCCACAATCACATTAGAAAAGAAGGCAACACAGACCCCAAACTCTGAGCAGAAATATGCAATCTCAAAGTTGAAACTAGAACTCTCTAAAAGCAATCTTTACTAAGGATAAGCACATACAACCAACAGAAAGACTTCTCAAGGTAAAAATTTGCTGTTGAGGACCCAAAGTCCACACATTAAGCACTTGAGGGGCAGGACTACGGGTCTTGCAGATTTTTTTGTTTGGGTGGTTATTTGTTAAACTTTGGACCAGTCAGGTTCCATGGCCTGAAAGCCCTCTAGCAGCTGGAGTGCATTAGCTGCAATGCTGGAGTGTATTTTCCAGCAAAGTTTCATCAGAAAGGAATTCTGTTCACCTGCTCCAAGACCTTTTGCCAACGCACATCAAAACAAGGTAAGTGTGGACAACTGGTAGATTCTTTTCAAAAGTTCTGAGCTGGACTAAAATGTACAGGTAGATGTTCCCTGTGCATGTGCTTTACAGTGTGGAGACTGGCAGAGATCACTGACCCACAGTGTTTCACAGGGGCAATGCCATCATTGATATGGCCTTTTGATTTAAAAGAAAACTAATAAATCATATGACTAGAAAACTAAGATGACATTATTCCTTCCCTGTAATACAATTTTTCCACATACCAATTTGCCTGGCTTCATCAAGCCTGCTATGTAAATGTATATGGAAACTAGAGATAGCCAAGCAACTATGAAACAAATAAACTGATCAGTTACATAATCCTTCTGTTAACTTATGATCACATCATGGTAAAGTCTGAGAAATCTTACACTGTTTCCTCTACTGTTTCCTTCCAATCTTCCTTGCAAACAACACACATTAGCTCCAGTGTCATAGCAGGAGACAACACACTTACCTCGATTTACTTTGTCTATTCAGGGGAAAAAAAAAAAACTAATTAAAAAAATCTTCATATTCAAGCAATATGACATAATGAAGTAGATTGCCTCCCTGTAGGTGTTAGTATGTAAAACCAAAGGTAACAATGACCTTTTCTAAAATTAAAGGACAACTGAAAATGTCTCCATACACCCTTCTCTGTAAAATCTAAACATCTGCTCAAGATCCTGATGCAGTAACACAATATGTCTGCAGCTTTCATAGTTATGAATAAATGCGTCTTAAAACACAATACTGCAAAAATCCATTCCTTCTCCATTTGCCTGCCAAATTCAGAGTTCCAAAATCTCTGACCTGGATCCTCTAATCAGTTTCTGGCCCTCTTGCCTCCCTTGGGAGCTGCAAAGGTGGAGGTAGCTGGCTGTGGCCAGCATTGCTCCCTGCTCTTGCAGGAGTACCCTCACTGGCACACGAGTACCAGATCAAGAAACACAATGTGCTTCCCACTGTCAGCCCTGACAGAGGAAGAGGTGTTGGAGGAAATGGAAGACACAGTAGGGCTGTGGCCAAGGCACCAGAGCCCAGGCAGGGGATTCCCTTGGAGGACTGCACAGCTTAAACCTGCCGTGAATTTTGTTTGGTAAGCAAGAATCACAAGCAGTAATGATGTCAAAACCACCTTATCAAAAGAACACCTTCAACCTGTCACACTATGGTCAAAGGTATCCCCTAAATACAACATCAAGGGTTTAACAGGTATGGAAGCCTAAACAATATCTTCAGCACACTTTATTATATCAAAAAGAACAATTACAGCAAATAGAGCCTTGAATCCTTGAAATGAAAAAAAAAAATTTAAAAATTGGATTTTACTTCTTTGTGGGCCAGTCCCAGATGAAAAACAATTTAACTCACTGTTCTTACAAAGAGACAAGGACTGTGGTCTTTTTTGCTTGACGCTACAATGCAAGTTCGTGGAACTCTCTTGAAACTCTTCTTTAGTTATGTCATGATTGCTTAATTCAGATTTGGCTTAGTCAGTGACATTTCTGTACATTACTTCATGGATCATAGCTGTGTACCCAGGTAAATATATGGCAAGATTCTTTATTTGATGTTTAATATCAACACACCTTGTGACTGTCACAGTATTAAAGCAGCTGCTCTAACAAGAAACACCTTTAAGTTTGGAAGGCCTTTTAGCTGACTCCAATTTGTTTCATAAATTACTGATAAATTACTTCTGATTTGTTATTTACTTTGGGTTATAGAGTTATCAGCTCTTCATGAAAGGGCTAACTCCCCAAACCTGCTATTTTTCAAGGGGGCAGGGGTATTTCGTTATTGTGTTCCGCTTCATTCCCTTTTGTTTCATTTTTCTCCTCGTAGAAGACTCTGCCAAATATTTCAAAGCCCTTCTTGGCAAGTAATAAAATAATTTGGACAGAGTATAGTGCAATTAGAATTTTTTGGCAGGTTTCATACTTTGGATACTGATGAGAAGAGTATCAGTTTTAGCATATTTGACCAGTTCATTATTTCAGATAATTTCCTGCCACACAGCACCACTGCTACACATTCTGTTTGGTTGAAAAACCAGCAAGGAAACACATCCCAATTTCTGGGTTTTTTTGAGTGCAGATAACGTTAAATAAATTGTTTTTTCTCCTCCATCTGTCATTCACTCTGATTTAACCCATAAAATCTTATTTCTCTCCTTAACATTGTGTATCCAAAAACCGTTTCTTACAATCCAGAATGTAACATCATGTCACTTTATATACAATAAAAGGTTGTAAAACACACAGAGGAACACATTTGCATTGCTGTTATTAGGGGCCAAGTTCAATTATTCCCTCTCTTGCTTGCCTTTGGCATCACAAAAATCTATGTACATTCCAATAAGACAATTTTTTTTGTTTGTTCTTTTGGGGGTGGGGGGCTTTAGACAAGGGCTGTGACCTTCTGCACTTTTCTGCACACCAGAAGTCATGGGTTTTTATTGGATCCTGTTCTAAATTTGTGTCAGCACTTCCTTTATAAATCCTTATTTTGATATGGATTATAAACTGTTCATAACAAAATCCATCCCAGACTAAAAGTCTATTTTGTTGGCATGGAGAGTGTTAAGTACTAGACTTGAAGATTTGATATTTCTAGACCCTAAGATTACAAACAAAACACATCTTGTGAGAGTTCAGTAACACTTTTCACCGGTCAGAGATTTGTTCTCTGTATGCTTTACAGTTAAAGTATCAGGCAAGCTGTTTGCTGGAGTGCTTATTCCCCCTACACAGCTTTTCCAATAAAAACTTCCAATGAAACCATCAGTGACAGACCGCAATGCAAGACATGTCATTATGCACTTTTCTCCCCCTGCAAGGAGAAGTCCTAGTGGTTTCTGTTATTTCTTCCTCACAGAGTTATCACCTTCACAGAAGAAGACTCATGATACTAAACCAGGGTCAGAGAGCACTGAGGGGAAAAAGGGGTCAAGATCCACGTCCTCATTGTCAGGGAGAGTTGTTTTTCTTAAACCTTCTGTCTACACTGTGGTATTTCACAATAAAAGAGAACTGCATTTTTTTACCTGTCACTATAGACAACTTTGCTCAAGGATCAGCACCTGGCTTGCCAGCATTCTCAGTTCTTCAGCTCCATCTCCAACACATGCCACGACTCTTTATGCAAGTGGAGGTGTATTGAACAGACCTTTATAATATGGTTAAGGAATACGTGAGACAGTTCTAAAAGTGTAGCTTTTCCCCCTTTCTTTGTTTTCCTGTCCTCAGAAAACATGCATTTGCTTTGAGAAGGCGAAACTTGGTCTGTTAACACCATAACCAGTGATTTCTTCAAAATTGCTTCATGGCCAATGATCTCACATTGCAGGGCAACCTAAGGAAGCATGCTGGACTTCACAGTGCACTTCTTGATCTCAGAGTAGCTTTGCTGTTTGCCTACCTGTGCTCCACACACTTTTAAGCACTATTACTATGTTCAAGGAAAACGCACACAGCCCTCACCGTGAGCTGTGTATTCCCTACCCGGCAAAATGCGTTTGACTGACAACACAGCAATACACGGAAGTCATGTGCAACAGCTCCAGGAATGATCAGCTTCCTCTGAGAGGCCTCAAATAGAAGGACAACAAGCACATCTTAGCAATTTGAAAAGTTCAAAGGTAATAATAACTTTAAGGACAAAGGTTCATTATGGAAAATGTATGGAGAGCAGACACTGATCAGTACACCATCATACAAGAAACAAGAAGGGAAACCCACAAGAATTCACAGCGCTGTTCACAGGATTGCACTGAGTTCAGCTTTGTGGAAGCACCACACTGGAGTCCCATGCTGCAGGGAGAGCCATTCGTGTGGTCCCTGCTGGTGGTGTTTTCACAGCTCTCGTAATTAATTTGATATGAGCGTTCCTGGCAGTGTTGGTGGCTGAGTACTGCAGAAGCTGGATAACACTTCACTGATGATTTGCAGAAACCCTTGTATGTTTACATCTTCAGCAGACCATCAAATCCACAAAACGCTTTGGTCAGTTTAATAATTATCCTGGGAAGCAAAGTAGGGCTGCCATTATCAAGATGCTAGCTTCTGCCTAATGACTTAAACCAGCTTTCATTCTTTGGGGTGACAGATGTGCTTGAACATTATGCAGAATGCATTACTTCCATAATGGGATTGTGACTTGTTATTGATCTCCATCGCTTTCATCACCACAATCACATCAGCTATTTATGTCAATCTCAATAACTAGTCACATGCATGTGTATCTGCGTGGCTACATGAAGACTTTCAAGAAAACTTGTGAATCTTGCTCATTGTATTCTGCCTTCTGTTTCGTTAACTCTGTTTTACACTGTTTGCTTCCTAAAGTAAAGCAAAGATTTTTATTTTTCTTTTTTTTTCTGTTGTTGAATATTAACACCTTCATTAAAACTCTCATAATTGTTAACCTTCTGTAAGGGAGTGTTTTCCCTTAACAGCATTCAGATCTTAGCAAGTTGGTGGAATCTTAGATTTCAAATCAGTGTCATCACATACAACCAGTGGGGGAAGAAAATCCATGTATTTACAGTAGCTACATTCAAAAGAATTAAAACAAAGTTTAAGTGTGCATGGTCATAATTGCGACATTTCCCACTGAAAATACCAACCCTAGTTAGACCCCATGGAACGCAGAGAACGGAAAAAAGCAACACAAAAGAATGTCAAATTAATTGCATAATTTATTTCCATCCATGTCTTCAGCTTTCTTGTTTAAATGAGGGTAAGCCAGGCGCATAACAAAATCCATGAGATTTACCTGTCCCATACCTGCAAGGACCTGGGCGCCTCTGCTTTGCATAGCTTCAGCTCCTGATGTTTCACTTTTTCCTGCTTTCAATATGTTGATAGACAGAAAAATAAGTAGAGCTGGAACTGCAGAATTTTTCGCAGTTTTTCCTTTTTTCTTCAGTTTTCCTTAAATCCAAGGCCAAATATGTGATTAAAATAAAACAATTACACAAACCCCTCTGTATTTTACTAAAGAAAAGGCAACGCTCATGCATACTAGTGACAACTGGAAATACAAATCACAAACAACGGTGCATTCCCCAAAAAGACAAATTCTCCAGAAGACTGAAGATGGAGTCAAAACTGCAGCTTCCTCTCCTAAATGAAGGAGAAACTTGTTTTTCCTTTGTATTATTTCATAAGCATGTAAATGAACAGAGGTAATTTCTAGTGCTCTGTTCATGCTTCAAGGAAAAGAATTTTCCTCTGCACAGAGTACTGCACACTTAGCATACTGAATCTAGCAAAACCTCATGTTCTCAATAAAGACAATTACACATAATTGTATATAATATAAAATAAAGAGAGAGAATGTCGAATCTATCACAGCCTGTTACACCAAACACACGAGGTGTCATGTATTTTAGTTTCTTTCAGACAACTGTATCATGATGTTGCTGCTAAATTATACTGAAGTTACACTGTGAGATGTACAAAGAAATGAGCTAAACGCTGGTTCACTGAACTCTGCAACTTCAGGAAAATCTGGCATTGAACCCACACTGGCTCAAAAGCAAACTTTCAAATTGAAAAGGGAGGATACACGATTAGTCATCCTCTGTAATTAGGAGGATGATGATGCAGTCTACTGTAGATGACCTTCACTAAGTCACTGTAATTGTGAAACATTGTGTCTTTAGCTAAAAAAGCACATAATTCTTGCCATAAAACTGTCTTTCCCAGGAATAACTTTTATTTTTGCCCCCGATGAGTATTTTTGGATGGAATCTGTTCCAGTTTTCAAGTCTAGAATGATTTAGTTCAACCTGGTCCTTATTCTACCCACTGGATAAAACCATTCTGCATTTTTAGGGTCAGATTGAGGCACTTTAGTGAAGGTATGCCACAACACACCACGTTTCCTCCTGTCTCCAGTCTCAAATCACGATCTGCCTCTCTTGCACTTTAAAGCAACAGGCTCCTATCGTAAACCTTCAAGAATTAACATAGGTGAAATTTCCCTCCACCGGCCTCATTTCACTACAATTTTCTAGCTATTTTGTCCCTCATGGTCTCTCCCTACACCTTCTAGAATGTGGCCATGCTGTCCCAGTGCAGGTCCTCTCCCTCACACTCCATCCAGAGGGAGAAGCATGCTGCAGAAGGCTGAAAAAATGCTCACAGTATCCACTATGTGCTGGGATTTGCAATCTCCTTCACTCCTGAGGGAGCCTAGCCCAAGGCCAGACTTGCATGCAAGTAATTTTAATGCATTTATGCAGTACCAGACTTCTGTGGCAAAGGGCCAAACATAGCTGTGCCTCATTCCAGACTCCATACAGACTATGGTATCAAACCCATTGACACTGTTTAAGAGGGTACATGTTAAAAGGTCCGAAGAGAAATGTAAAGTAAAACGTGTGGCCTCCACATGCAGCTCTGTTCCCCAAACAGGCAAGGATGGAAATCTCTGGTTTCTCAGCAGCTGAAAGGAAAGACCCGCGATCAGAAACCTGAAGTCCACTACGTCCCAATGCCTCCTATTTTCCACAGGCTGGCTGTAAGTCTTCAAAAAACACCTAGCACTTGACAGGGATTAATTGGAGATTAGTCTTTCTGACCTGAGACAGAACTTCAGAGAAATACTGAATAATATCCCCTGTAGCTGTAACAGACTAACATGAAACTGCAGACCTTGGAAAAAAAAAATACTCAGCCGAGTAGAAGAAAAACTACAGGATGCTCTTCAGTAGATCCTGTGTAGGATGGGGCTTACATCTAGCCAGGCTCTTCAATATACATACTTGATTCTGTAACCACAGTCAGTCCAGTTCCAGGAGCTGCCATCCCACTGGCGAAGAAATTAAATTTCTCACGTACACTTGAGACTGCCTCACCGTAAAAGGATGTACCCTCCCTACCTGTTGATTCAAGTAACCTACAAAATTCTCCTTCCAAAACACTGGATGTACTGGCTTCTGCTGAACAGGGAATAAGAAAGTATTTTTCTCTGTTCGCATGTGGGTGGAAGGAGGCTGAAGCAGTTTGGGTATTTCTAGGTAGAAACAAAAGGAAAAAGGAAATCAATATCTTTATGCTCCTCTCTGTCCTCAGCCTATTCTACCTACTGCCATAACACAAGCACCCTATAGAGTGCTTTTCTGCACTGAGGAAGAGAACCTTTCTGTGACACATGCACAGAGATGCTTGGGCTAGCTAGCAACTCCCGGAGTTACCCCATTTTCAGGGTGTTTATGGATTCTGGATGGCAGGTTGGCATCAGCTACAGCCAGCTGAAGTAAACTGTGCTAAGAATTTCCTCTAGAAGAATGAAAAATGAGTAATCTCATGGCAATGAGTTCGGGGGCCCAAAGCACTCTTCTATGGGATCTCTGCTCCGTTTTGGCCCTGTCCTGACCAGAGCTCGTGTTTAACTGTTGAAAATGCCCTGTAATTGTAAGCCTGAGCAACAGATGAGTCTATTTGACTTACACCATATGATGAAAAGGCATTGAGCCAGATTAGATAGCTTAGTTTACAAACGATAAATGAGGTCATTTGACCCAGAAATCTTTGCTTAAAAGTATGCCTAAGTAGGACATATGGAATAGGCACATAAACACACAAAACATAAAAAACCACTTTCCCATATGTTCTCGAAGGTGTTTCAAGAATACACAAATTTTTTTTCACACAAATGCCATATTCACCTGCGCTTGCATAAATAAAATTGTCAATATTGTTTGAAAGGTACCTGAAAGTATCAGTGAGGGTTGTTGGTACTTTTGTAATTTCTACAGGTGTAGTTTAAGCACAACTGTTTGCAAGTCTGTTTAGCCTGGATGTAATTGTATTCAATCAAAAAAAACTTCTGAGCAATGCAGATAATAGAAGCTCTTTCCACATTTGGAGGAAATTATGGCAGCTTTTACCTTGTAAGAAGTCCATCTTAAGTTTCTTTCAGGAGTTTGTATTTGTCCTCCAGTATTCCTCTCTGAGAGAACATCCAGAACTAGAGAACAGCTCTGTATTATGTTTATGAATTATCTGAGAGCACACTGCAAGCTGTTACAATTTTTACAATCTGAAATGATTTAATGGTCACCCACAAATTGTGCAACGGGTTACCTAATATACGTCACGTGACTTTCTCTTCCTTGATTAGATTAAGCAAATCTGAGCCAGGGGTTCAAAATGTGCTTTTCATGAGTGTTCTTATGAACAAAAAGGTACTTTCACTAATATTCACAGAAGGAAAATAAAAGCCCCAGGTCAGGAAATCACTAAAGCATGTGTTTAATTCCTCCCCTCCTTAAGAGAGGAGTTATGCTCACACTTAAGTTGCATTGCTTAACTGCTGTCTGAATGCTTTTCTGAACCAGAACCAACAAAGAGGCAGCCACAGTTCAGTCATCTTTAAACACTAAAAATGGTTTAAAGAGAATGAAGTCTTCTGATTTATTGCAGCAACCATGCCCTTTTAAAAGTTACTAATTTTGCATTTTTCTAACCTCCAATATTCAGCTAATATAGGCTTTCAGCCCTCTGTCCTTAAATTCTTGTGCCCTCTTGTGATTGAAACATGATTAATAGGATAGCCTCCATATGTCCTATTAGACAAAATTTGTGTTTTAAAGCTAGATCCAAGAGCAATTGAAGTTAATGGAAAGATTTAATTGTTTTCAATGAGAGTTGGATGAAGAACTGATAGTTTAACTCTGGACACTCTCTTTTGAACATTCTCACCAAGGTGCTGATCCAACTCCCAGCGAAGTCAATAGAAGGATTTGTGTTGGGATTTGGATAACAACTCTGTTCTTCTTGGAGTCAAATCCCCTTTGTCAATATGCAAACGCACAAATACAAAGATATAAATGAAAACAAATGTTTGGCAACTTGTGACAGAAAGTCCAAATCTGTATCTGTGTATTTGGGCCAAACCAAAATTGTTATGCTTGACAAAAACATCATTATGCTGATCTGGTTTTGGTTTTTGCTTACTAGCAATTGTTTGGTGAGTATAAATCTAACTTCTCATATTTTATTTTTTTGCATAAATATATTCTACTGTCACTGCAGACCATAAAATGAGAGGGATTTCTATGTAAAACTCTCTGTTCAGACTTGTCATAACTCTGACAAACATAATCCTCTCAGACCAGAATTTTCCATGCTTGGTCTCCATCAAGAGCAATTCTGTTTTTGCCAAGTATGAAGAAGTTTGCTTCAGCTCCTTCTTAGTTTCCAAAATACAAAAGGTTTCTCATTTAGGATCGATCCTACACTCAAAACAAAAGGGATGTGGGCTGGATTCCCAGAGGTGCGGCGCTCTCACAGTTCTCATTGGCTTTAGTGTTTCTAAAATCAGCTCCTGTGTTTTTAAAACAAGAATTCCAAGCGGATGAGGGAATACTGCTTTGGACACAACGAGCCAAGCGGAGCCTTGGCTAGCAGAGCTGCAGCGAGTAGAGATGTTGCTGATTGCTTCATCCGCCGAGCGTGTGTGTTACGTGCCATACGTTTGTGGTGCTCTGCGCTAACAGAGCGGTGCTTGTGGTAGCACACAAGGACAAGAACAAGGTGGACATTGAAGGGAAAACGAAGGGGTGGGAAATCTTCCAATCCTTTGCAGACCTCTGTGGGGAAAGACAAAGGGATGGGAAATCTTCCAATCCTTTGCAGACCTCTGTGCTCAACACAACTGAAGCAGCCTTTTCTGCTATATAGATAAACAATCTCACAATTTATGCCCACAACAACTCAGGCCATTCCATAGCCCTAAACAGAGAGATTTTTAAGACCCGGTGACAAAATAGTTGGTTCAGCCCCGAGCACCTTTTCTGGAATGGTGCAGGCACTCTGCTTTTTTAGGCTGAGATGATCCTTTCGGAGTTGTGCTACTCCTACAAGTACCAGCTCAGGCTACTCCTTAAACTTTGAGGCCATCCTGCAGTTACTTAGCTTGTGTTCTCCAAGACACCGTGTTGCTGCAACTTCTACTGCACGAAGCAAGTATCATCAGATTATCCATCTCACCTTGTTCTCAAGATATTAGGTGGCCATTTTTAAAGTACATCCATATCCCCTTATGATGATAAGAACACGAGAAATACATAGATGTTGAAAAGTAGTACCTAAACTCTAAAGGTCAGTGAACAAGCACCAAAAAATTCAGGTGAGACTGGCATAGTAAGAATCCAGTCCCTATGGTTTGAAAAGAACTTGTTTTAATTAACTCATCAGTAACATAATACAGAAAAGCTTCTGTTTATTCATTCTCTGGCTGACATAGGCAAAAAATACCTCCCTCAACAGGTTTATTTGTTGCAAGAGGGCTTGGGTTATCTTCTATGTGTTTTGCCTGTGTTTGTTTTTAAACCAAGACCATAGAGCCTGGAAAATCTGTGAAATAATATTTATGAAATATAAAGTTGCAGTGAGAATTTGAAAATATGTTAAAAAGGTGACCAAGAAAGTACTTGGTAAAGGGATACTAAAAGGGACTAAAGTGATTGACAATGAAATCCATGTACTTGAAAGTAGAAAAGTCAGAGTCCAGAGAAGAAATTCTACCTCCATGGACAGAAGATAGAATAGAATAATTCAACAGGAAAGGACCTACGATGACCAACTGCACATGTGATAGGTCCAGCTGCAAAGGTGATAGTGATTTGAAGCCATCTGCAGCTGGAGAGAGAAAATAAAATAGATCACACCAAAATCCTGTAGTTTGAGTAGCTACTTATAATTTATGGATGAAAACTGGGTCCCTAAAAGAGTTCACCAGTCTGCTGTGGTGTTTATCTAAGATTTTGCTTGTTTTATAGACCTCACTGCTGCTTTTAATGACATAAAGAAAACAAATTAAAATAAATGAGAAGAAAAACGTCCCCTAGCAACAAATAGGCTGTGAATTACAGAACAGCAGTAGCTGCTTTCTAAGGCTAGAATGGCAAACGCACACATGCTGTAACAGCCCCAGGGGCTGACAGATGCCAAAATGTCGAGATGATCTGCTCATTCATCCCCAGGCAGGTACTGACAACAGCTCCCCTCCAGAGGGGAGGCTGCATATTGTGCCGACATCCATGTCAGATGACTGAAGTCCCACCAGGATTTCCGTGCCACATATTTTTTAGCCTGAAGATCAGAGGATGATTTTAAGGCATTTTTCCAATACCTGATTTACAAAAGGCAGCAAAAACAGAGAAGAAAGAGGGGATGCCCTTTCAAATACAACTCTAAATTCACTTATCAAAGTTGTACTCAGCTTTGCAGTTTTTCCAGACCGATCACTTATCTCAAAAAGCCAAAAATATGTCATTGAGGGAAAACAAAAGGAAAGTCTTTTTCCAGAAACAGTTCTTCCAGAAAGGGTACATTATCACAGTAAAGACAACTTACATTTTATGTTTTCTCAAATCTTGATTAACTTGATCACCTGCTATGAGACTCCCTAACATCTACTGAATCAGGTGGGTAACTTCAGCCTAACTCCTAATTTAAGTCTGAAAACTGTTTTCTGTACCCACTGTGCATTTCAAGTGAACTCAAAACCAGATATTAGAACTCAATATATTTCTTGAGGAACCAGCAGTGTTCTTTGTATTTAACCCTGTGACCTATTCCTCTGTATGGGCTAAATCACACCAGCCTCTGTGGGAGGAAGATTTAAGCAGCTAGCCACAGTCTCACAGGACTGGAGGGGCCTGTCTTCAGAAGAATGAAATTAAGCACACACAATATTTGAGAAAGTTCAGATTGGTAAACTTGGCAGCACAAAAGGACAAGTCTTCAAACTTGCTTTACTTAGCAGGATTCGGGAGAAATGCACCGACTGTACATTCTCTACTCTCATTATATTCTTGGAGTTTTGACTTCCTCTGTTGCTCCCTAGCCACAGATAGGTATCTAAACACGGGGAGGGCAGAGTGTTTTCACAGCTGCTAGAACCGTGTTATACCTATGGACTGCAGGCCACACAGGGGGAGCACAGTCGCTCAACTATTAAAACAATAAGATGCTGCTTAAATCAATAGGTTTTAATTGTGTTGCTTAACATTTGTTCTCTACCTAGAAAAATAAAATGTTGCTAGCAAAAGGAGAGTAGTTAGATTTCTTTGGGGGTGTCAGAGCAGAAAAGAATGCAATCTTATGAAACCACTAACACTTTGCAGCGCTTGGTCTATACTTGACAGTGTACACATGCCTCTGCATTTCAGAATGTACCAACGCCTCCCAAAAATCTAAGCTCCTAGTAGGGCAAAATGGAACGTCAGGAATTATTGTTTTCCCTTCTGAAGTATCACAAAGAAGATGAAGAAGAAATAGAGGAGTCCAAAGTCTGAGACTTCAATTTTTTCCAAATGCGAGACATCATGCCTTTCACAACTGAATATTGCACTGAAAACATCTGTATTTCAGTTGAGAAACAAACTACCTGCAATTGATTTAGGGCTCGTGTATTTCTAGCACATTCAGAGTCTCACTTCACTGTCTTATGTTGGCTTATATTGGCTAATGCCATTTGTGTAGTGGCCTAAAAGAGCACTTATTGCCCTTTATCTATGGGGAGGCAGATTAGCATCACAAAAATAATCTCATAATTGATACTGTTGGCAGTGCCAGATGAAAGACCGTGATTTTGAAACACTTAAGAAGCTATTCCCCAAATCTGGAACTTCTGCAAAATCATGTAGGTCCATTACAATGAATGGAGTTTTGCCAATAGGCCAACTGATGACCTGCCTGTTAAAACAAAAAGAAACCCAGCCTTGATCATTCCTTTATTGTTCTGATTCTTTTGCAGATTTAGAAAATGTAATACAACTGCTTAAAATAACCCCACCATTTATTATTCCAGGAGCAATGTTTTCTTAATAACACCGTCAAAGTGTGTCTGGAATTTAGAAACACAATTTATTTTCCCACAACATGCCAGGCAATCAAAAAAGTTACATTCCATATCCAGAACAAAAAATTGTGGCTGTTACAAAACAAGAAAAAGTAAATCATAAAAAAAAAAAATACTGCTAAGGCTAAAAATCTATAAAATAACACTGACCTTTTCATATACCTCATAAACAGCATAGAGAAATTCCTGCTTCTGCCAAACACTCCAGTTTGCAATGGTGTTCCAAATTTTCATTAGTACAGCAACCATGCTGCCTGATACCCAGTGGCTCAAACTGTTTCCTCATTCTTCCTTCTGAAAAAAGAAAAAAGAGAGAAAAAAAATTAAAACAACCAGACAGGTTTATTTTATATCAATATGACACCTCTAGATAGTGAAACATCTACAAGTGTTACAGAGCTGAAATGTGTCCAACCCAGAAGCACAGGTTCTAACTGAGATTTTGGAAAATACTTTCTTAGAGATAAGCCCTTTCCTTAGAAAGAAACACCCCAGCAGTAGCCATTTACCTCTAATGAGGCCATTAGAGATTTAACTCTACCATCTTTTCCCAGATTTCCACAAATCCAGTGGCAAGACACTTAAACACTCCTACTCAGTTCTTATTTTTTTTATACCAAGTGAAACCTAGCAAAGATCAGCATGAGGAGGATGCAGAATGTTTGGCTCTGCAACGTATTTCCTCATTAGAAACACAAGAATCAGAAAGGACTCTGGGACTACTGAATCCGGTCACTTGTTGTGACAGGCAGCCATGTCATAAAATACTTTTCATAATGTTGTCGTGGTTTGACACAGGCCCAGCGCCAGGCACCCACGAGAGCTGCTTGCTCCACCCTCCCCTGCCACGGCTGAGCAGAGGAGGGAAAAAAAAAGTAGACTAACGCTTCACGAGTGAGATAAGGACCAGGAGTAACACTCCAAGGGCGAAACAGGCTCAACTTCAGCTGCGAAGTGAATTTATTACTAACAGAATCAGAGGAGGATAATGAGAAGTCAAATCAGCCCTTGGAACACCTTCCACGCCCAGCCCTTCCCTCCGTCCCACGGACAGCGCAGGGAGACGGGGCACAGGGGTTTGGTCAGTTCATTTCCTTCTGCTGCTCGGGGAGAGGAGTCTTCCCCTGTAAGGCTGTGGGGTCCCTCCCACGGGACACAGTTGTAAGAAATACAACTCACTCTTTAATTAAAATTTGAAAGATTTTGTAAGGAACAAAGTCTACAAAGCGAAAGAAAACAGCGCTGAGTGCACAGCCACAGGTGGCAGCACAGCCAGACGCACACTCACAAAATGGTGGCCCCGCTTTTTATACCCCTCTGGGTTGCATCAGATAATTACATATTTATGAACTTTTTTAATATTAAAAACTAGTTAACATAACTCCTCCCCCGCCCCGCCTTTTTAGAGCATGTGCAGTTCTCTTCGCCGAGGGCAGCTGTCACTCTTCGATACCTTCAAAAGGTTTCGATTCCCTCACTGGCCAGATGTTATCCAATTACAATAAACCTCCCCTCTCGGCACAACCTCCACGGTAAAAACAGCTCTCAGCCCCAGTGAAAGTCAACGCCCACTCCCCGNTCCCCGTGGGCTGCAGGGGCACAGCTGCTTCACCATGGCCTGCACCACGGCCTGCAGAGGAATCTCAGCACTGGCACCTGGAGCACCTCCTGCCCCTCCTTCTTCACTGACCTTGGTGTCTCCATGTTGATTTCCCTCACATGTTCTCACCTCCTCCTCTTCTCTGACTGGAATCCCAAAATCTTGTGACTTTGTTTTCATTATCTTCTTAGACAGGTCACTGCAGAGGCGTTACCAACCTCTCTAATTGACCCAGTTTTGGCCAGCAGCGTGTCCATCTTCAGAGCCATCAGCCACTTCCTCAAAGGGGCCATCTTGGTGGCTCCCCTGTTACCCAAAACCAGGCCGTGCCAAACCAATACAAATTTATGTCTAATACATCTTGAAGGTAAGTGGAGGAAAATGTTGCCTTACCAATGACAGTACTGAATCCCACACTTCCCAGGGAGCACAGAACTTCCTCTATTGAAGACTTCTATTGCTAGACCTCTGTGGAAGGTTAAAAATTCATGATCACCAACTATGAAACACTTCACCTCCTCACTGTTTTTTCTGATTAGTTATGCCACACAAGCCTCTGGATTTGGGAGTTTGTTTTTCCCTCCAACTCTTATGCTATCTAAATAGTTATACAGATGAACATCACTGAGCATCTCTGAGAAGTAACAGTTTAGGCCCTGGCTCAGGAAAATAATGAACATATTAACTTTAAACCTTTCTTAATGTTCTTCAGACCTGGTACCTATTGTTAGAACAGCATGTGCGTGGATTGGCAAACAAGGACAGTATATTTAAGAGCACTTCAAGAATAACTTGAAGAATAAATGTTTGTATCTTATTATTCTCAGGAGACTGCAGTGAAACATTTGGAGGTTAAACTGTTAATTATGCTTCTTTTTTTTTTTATACTCAGTACAAACACATTTTAAAATGTCTCAATTTCTCTACCATAACATGAAAACTAAATGCCATAGAAAGCCTTTTAGTTTCCTATTTTCTTACTATAAAAAGAAATTAAGGAGGCAGCATAAGCAATGGATAAAAGTACTGACTGCATAAGATTCAAACTAGGATTCTGATTTTACCAGTCCCAAAATTCCAGATAATTTGATCTAGGATTTTCAACCAATAAGCAGATACCGCTTCCAGATATCTACAGTCTCAGTTTTGAAGGTCATGGTAATTACCTGTTTATCTCATGAGACATTTTGATATGTAAGATGTTCCAGAGCAAGAAAAGTAGTTGGTGGCTGTTCATGTTTTTCATGCTGTTCATATTGGAATACAAAAGAGTGTGGTAGAATGATTATTACTAAAACAAAATAGGAATGAGGTATGATTCCCTTATTCTTTCTCTGATGAAAAAAAATGAAAATCAATCCACACCAACAAACAAAAAAAAAACAACAACAAAAAACAAACAAACAAAAAACCAAAAAAACACCAAACCAAAACAAACAAAAAACCACAACAAAAAACAAAAAAACCCCAACCAACCAATTAAAAACAACCCAAAAGATGGGAAATAGGAATAGAGAGGAAAAGAAAAACCCATTGGTTCAATGTTTTTCCAGTTCTCTTCTCTGTAATATATTGATGGAAAACAAAACTGATGAAGGGGGCTTTGGGTCAGTGTATGACATTTAGGTGTCTCAAAAAAAGTCTATTAAATCCTCACCAAATATTGTTTCAGCTGCTTCAGAATACACTCTGCAGTCACATAATGTTGAAGGTACCTGATTCCTCATCAGAAATGTTCAACACCTCATGGGCCTGGGTCCCGTTACAAGAGAAACAGTTTAAAGGAACTGGAAGTGAAAATAATCTTTGTAGCAGATGATGTGGACAACATAAGCCCATTGTCAGAAAATACTGGAAATTAACAAAAGGGAACCAAAACTGCTGCTTTGTAGAAAGTGGGCTAAGGATTATGTCAGAAGACAAAGAATGCCAAATAATGAAGAAAAAAAAAGGAAGAATCAAATTTAATTGAAAGGTGCAGTTTTAAAGGAAAGAATTTCGTCTACTAGACTAGTAAGAAAAAAGCGTGAAATCCATAATAACATATAAATTTATTCTAGTCAGAAACATATTTAACAATGCCATGTGAGTAGTAGGATAATTGCTAAGACGTGGCTAAATAGACAACATTTTATTATTTTACTATTAAATACAATTACAATTTCTTGTTTTCTTAGTTCTTTCTTTCACAAGGGCAGTCATAATCCATCAAGTCCCAAATTTGGCATGTGTCTCTAGGTGACTTTATGATTAAATTCCACACTCAAAATTCACAAAGAATAAACCTGATGAAGTGCACATGCATCTTAATAAGTGAAAGGGACAAATGAATTCATTGTCTATTGAAGCAGTTTTATAATATCTAAACATATGCTGAACAAAGCTGCAAGCTATTAAAACAAATCATACAGGCTTTAATTACAATCTAAATCTGCATTATTAAAGTAATAAAATGACCCTAAAATAAATGTTATGGAAGTCATGTTGTCCCTACAAATGAACACAGCATGAGGGAGCAATACAATAAAACACCCTAACATCAACATGGATGTAGCACTGTGGCTTCCCACAGAGCTAAATCAACAAGACCTAATTCTCCTCTTCCATAGCTGTGGGCAAAATTCTCCTCTCCCTTAATTTGCCTTTGTTGGCCACATTCATCAGAGTTTCAGGAGCCTGTGTGGGGCAATGTGACCCTGCTAGGCTCAGCCTCCTCCTCAAGGTCCCTGGAGGTCTCCAGTTCTGGGGGATGTCAAAGCACAAATCCTACCAGGAGCCAGATGGGGCGATGCAGAGCTAGGGACTATCTCAGCTTAACTGCAAAAAGAGTCCCAGTTTAAACTATAAATTTTGTCATTACTGTGTGGCAGCCAATTACAATGGAGGAGTCATTCTTGAGATTATCCATGTGAAGAATATTACTCATATGACATTTACATATGAGAATTTGGAGGGTCAGCCATAACTGTGGGGTTTTTTTCTTCTGGGCAAGCACTGATCTCCAAATGCATGATCTTATATTATTTCCTAAAATAATCTGCTATTTTAGAATACTTGATATGCAATCATGATATTTATGATCTGTTGCAGAGCCTATACTGAAGTCTAGAAACATTTTAACCACAGTATTTGCTGCCATTTCCTAAATCATCCCACATTAATTCTTACAATAGAAGAAAGCATGACGAGGGCACTGAAATAGTTGAATGTGAACAGAAGGCCACAGTTCTTACTTAACCATGTATTTTCCACAGACTATGAGATAATACAAATAAAGGACTCCTTTCCCCTCCTCTGTAACACAGACTGGGAAATATCCAAACCCTTCAGTCCAATTTAAGCACACAAGGACAACTCCTCAGGAGGGTCCCTTTACAAATAAACACTCACAGGTCTCTGTACCTTCTGCCAAACCCCACAAGGTCTTTTCTGGATTCCTTCTGAGGGCGAGCCCTGAGCACTCATCCTTTCACCTGAGACACGGCAAACAAGACTGAGTGTCACCTGGCTAGATCCTCCTTCGAGGCAGAGAGCCATAAGGTTTCTCCAGGGTTCCTCTTCTCCAGATGAACACCCACAGCTCCCTCAGCAGCTCATCAGACATGTTTTCTAGACCCTTCACGACCTTCCCTGCCCTTCATGGGACAGTATCCAGCACCTCAGTGCCCTTTTGGAAGCAAGGGGCCCAAAACTGAGCACAGCACTCGAGGTGCGGCCTCACCAGTGACTGCAATACTGGTTCTAAGAAAGAGATTTCCGACTTCTTCGTGGTTACCCCTCCCCTCTAAGGGCAAACACATGAAAAACAGATGAGAAAACGAGCACATATCCTCTCTGTCATAAAACATGAGATTCAAACGGGTATTAGACCACTTAACCTTGTTGAACACATAGCAGAAATCAGCTGGGTTTTCTGCCATGTTTATAGAGGGCCTGATGTGTTCAGGCCTGAGTAAAACAGGAAGCTGCTCATAGTTTCTGCATTAAGTATGGCAGCCTTAACTGCTAATTCCTTGAATTATGTTGGGTTCCCACTGAGACAGGTGGGACGCTACACATCCGTTCTTCTTCAGATGCATTTGTAAGAAAAGTATGAGTGTGTGAGAAAAGAAAGAGAGGAAAGGCAAGAGACTGTAAAACTGTGACTGGCTGAATAACAGGTGAGCAAACTACCTGAACAACATTAAAAGCTATACATGGCAATGGTCCCAAAACTGCACACCGTGATGCAATTATATTCTATATCTTTGTTATAATTTCACTATATTGATAAAGGATATTGATTATACCTGAGTGGGAGTATAGATCGGTACTTACCTATCCTAAAAGATGCTAAAATTCTTAGGAGTTTCACTGAAAGCACAATGACTAGGCATAAGGGGATAATTAAAACATTTTAATTTCTGACAGCAGCATACAACTCTTTAAAGTCAGAATGTATTAGAAGGCTGAATGCTTAACAGATGGCTCTTATATCTACATTCATAAATGAATGACTTGCAAAATAACCAAGTCTTAGATTCTGCACAACATGATCAGATAAGATATATTTTTTCTATTGAAATTTCCATATTGGCTATATCATGGTAAAATGTTGATCTTTCCAGTTTCACTCAGAAAAAATAAAATCATTCCACAAGATTCAACTACTATGTTTTAATGCACTCAGATTATCCTACTTGACCTTGCAGTGAAAGAGGGTAGAAGAGCTCACACACTTCATCCCCACTGTACAGCTCTGGCTTTGGAAAATGTCTCTCAGCAAACTCTCAGTCTTTTTCTGTGCAAAGTCAAAATGGTCTGCTTAAACCACAGGCGACCACTTCAAACAAAAAGGCAGCTTTACAAGCTGTTACCTCTTTTCCTCTTAATTACCAACTTCCACACCCGTGTTTCTGTATGTTTACAATTTTTTCATCTACTACTGCCTAACCCAAAGGACAGAGGAATCACAGGTTCATCACTGCGAGCTGGCTTTCCTCTGGCTCCAGGGGCGATTTAAGGGGAGGCAGAGTTGAATATGTTGGTCAGTAAATTACAGCTCAAGATCAGATGCCAGCAGGGGCCCTGTGCAGCAGGAGTGTGCAATGCAAGCGCCTCTGTAAAAAGCACCTTACCGAAAATGAAATGTGCAAATTAATTCCCATGTGGGAAGCTGGCTTGGAGTAGCAAGGATACTGCAAATTCACACTGCTTCTCACTGCACGTTCATTTTTTAGGTAGAGGACTCTAATTGAGTGCAACCTTAGAGCACACATACTGTAATGGTTATAGCACCCTCCTAGAAGGGGAGAGATCAGATTTCAGCCGGGAGCTGTAACAGGGGTCTCCTCCTTCCATGCAGCTGTTCCAAAATGCCAAAATACAAACTTTGTGTGCGATTCAGTCATGCTCTGTGCATGCCTGCCAGATGAACTCCTGAAGGTGAGGTGTGTGAAGTACCAAACTGAGAGGCCCGTACGACTTAGGCAGGAATTAGAGGCAGCTGCCTTCAACTTAGGTGGCTGAGAGCATGTCTAGGAACAGAAACAGAGGTACTACTGGGACTTTCCTAGAAAGCTTTGGCACCTAAAAGCATTACACATTTCTGAGCACAGGTAAAATTGAATTTTTTTGCAGATGAAAGTCCATGGAAGCATTGAACCTGCCGCCCTATGTAATTTGCTTTAACAATGGCCCATCTATTAAGGCACGTATAAAACATTTGAAACCTCATTTCATACCTGATGGCTTTCTCACTAGTGTTAAGTTACAAAATCCTGCTCGTGTCAGCCCTGCAAATGCAGATTTTGGACAGAACAGATGGCAATTTCTAATTAATGTGTGTCACTTAACCTTTTATGGACACAGTACTAGGAAGAATTCATCCTTCTTTATATTTTAACTTGTTAAAGAGAAAACAATCATACAAAAGATAAGTATGTCTGTCCTACTTTAAAGACCACTTTAAAAGATAGCTCTGATTAACTTAAAGTCCTTGTCACGTTTTTATTTTTCAAGGTATTTACACAGCTTAGATATTTAGAATACTTTTTCATTTTAATCTCTAAGCAATATTTTGCAACCACCTTTTAAATGCACAAAAGCATTCTGATACTTTTTCCTTTCATTTCACTTAGGATTTTAGCAAAAGTTATTC
Source organism: Ifrita kowaldi (assembly GCA_013398055.1). Classification (NCBI taxonomy): domain Eukaryota; kingdom Metazoa; phylum Chordata; class Aves; order Passeriformes; family Cinclosomatidae; genus Ifrita; species Ifrita kowaldi. The sequence goes on along the minus strand of VZRS01009627.1, from coordinate 106,611 downwards.
TTTTTAACTGCAATGTATCTATACAGTCCATCATTTTATTCTTTGGAGAAATGACTTCAGTAAGGTCTCAGCAGCTATAAAATATGTTCTTTTATCATTGTGGGGTATCAGTGGGATTAATCACTCTTAACCAGCTATTTTATAGCCGTGGTGTGAGAATGTCTGAGGTTTATTTGGAGTGTTGCATTTTTTTCAGGATAAAGCACAGTAGACCATGTCAGCCACAGAAAAATATTACTCACTTCCTTCTCATCACTCTTAATTGGGATCAAGTGGTTTCAGGTCAATCACTTCAGTCTCTAAAATTTATGAAAAATACAGGTCTATTTATACATGATAGAGGTAATTAATGTTTTTCACAGACAGTCATTATAACAAAAGCCTTTCATTCCTCATCCCTCACTGCATCACTGGGAGAAGTTCTATGGAGGAGATGAATCGCTGGACTGTAATATTGATTTCCCTGGGTTTTCTGGCATATTCTCAGGGTAGCACACAGCTCAGCATCACTCACTTGTTAATCATCAAGCACACACATACAACACAAGGCTTGTTTCAGTTTCTAAGTTCGTGCAAGTTGACCAGATGGTAATCTCAGCCTGACAGGTATGTCCTGAAAACTCATTTAAATATTTGTAAATAGTGGCACCATTCCTGCATTAGGTGATTAATAACTGCTGATCCTGTCACTCTCTTTAACATCTTTTCTGTCTTAACAAATGTTGAACTTCATAACTCAAAGGAAACTTTAACAAATATCTTTTCAACCTTACTTACTGGTCTTCATTAATTATCCAGCAACTTCTTTCCCACAAACAGTGAACAGCGTGTGTTAGGTTGTGGAAATTCTAACTCCTGTTTACAGAACTACAGAAATTAAGGTCTTGCTTATCAGTTTAGCGAACATGAGTCACCGGGCTGAAAGTTTTGGATATCTATCTGCCTCATGGTGAAATACCAGACAAGTTCATTAATTAAAAAAACCCCAAAACCTATATATCTATTACCCTAAAAAAAGTTATGAGTTTTTTTGTACCTCTCCATTTTAGACCTCTTATTTAAGTTCCTGTATGGGGAAGGGAAGGGAAGGGAAGGGATGGGAAGGGAAGGG
>VZRS01009627.1:0-105461 GCA_013398055.1 Ifrita kowaldi | reverse complement strand
GTCATGCAGTACAGAGTGACTTTGGGGGTACAAGGCAGGGAAGAGTGAAGAGGCTTTGAGGACAGAAGGGCAGAAATGGAAGGAAAACCAAATTGACACAAAAGGAAGGGTATCACAGATGACTTAAGAGGGCAGTTTGTGGGAAGGAGCAGTAGAAGAATGGGAGAGACTTTGGGACAGAAGTGGAGACCAAAGCTGGGGAGAATACATGGCCTGGAAAGAAAAGGAACAGAGAGAACTGTGAGAGAACAGGCACTTCCAAGACCCAGGGCTGCAATCGGGACACCACTTTTCTAGGGGCAAAACACGTGCTTCCATTCCCCTCTAGTGGCAGGGACACTTAAAAAAACCACCGACGAGTTAGCATTTTACTCCTGTGGGGTTCAAGATGACACAGTAACCTATATTTTAAAGCCTTTCAGTGACTTATGTAGGGCGCTCATACTGCTTGCTTTATCCCCTCATCCTTCCCTCTTTTGTAACCTTTTAAAAACCTTTGAAACTACAATGAAAGAATTACATAGATACTAAATATGCAAAATCCAACAGGAGAAATTAGGAAATGAAGCCTGTCTTTCAATACCTGCCAAAGGGCATAGCTAGGGTAATGCACCTTTTAGCAATGCACACACATTTCCCAAAGAGCTACAAATCTGTGTGGTTCCAGACTGGTTGGTTCCCACTGAACAAGCAGATAATTATTAATGCTGTCCCATAACATACATTGGGAAATTGCCACTTGGCATTCTGGCACTATCCCTTCTGTGCAATGATATCTTTAATTTGCATGCTAATAAATGTCAAAGCATGCCTTCTGCTCTGCTTTGGTTTCCACTTTTTTTTTTTTGCGATCAAATTTACATTTTTCCATACACGCACTTCCTGCGTGATACCAACCACAGTATTCATCTGGAAAAGTCATAAAAAATTAATTCATTTTACTCAATGTGGAATTTTCAGAGGAATATGTATTCTGCTATACACAGGGACTCTCATTATGGTAGGAATTACACACTGATCACATCACATACAAGATTGTTATATAATCCTGCACGTTCCAGAGAACCAGACCTCTTCAATAAGTCCTTTTGTTTCCTTCTCATTCGAGATCCTATTTTCAGAAATATCATTGCTTAAATGAAAACTGCAGTGAAAGAGGAACTATGCTGCTTAACATATTTTTCTATGCATTCTGTTGATATCCTTATTGAGATTGAATGGAGCACTTCAAAGTGACTAAGTTTTTGCCTTGGAGTTGTGTGTGAAATTAGAGTGAAAGTAATTATTTGTCATCACTAAAAATTAGTAACTGTTGGCATTTTACAAATGACCTGATTTGAAAGTTAATCGAGAGCAGTCATTATTTGTAGGGTTTATCAAGCGACCCTAAAATACAAGCTCAGCCTGATGGCTTCTATAGGAACCCTTACGTTTTTTTTCTTTTCATATTGTTTAAAGAAACTCACCAGGGGGACATATTCTAGGAGTTAACAAACCATATTAATTCCATTCACTTTAATTTTTCTCATCCTGAGTTTAATTACAGACTTGTAGAAACCTTGCCTTCACAAATCTGAGTAATGTTAGCTGGTGTTTTGATCCCAGAAACCTCTTTTAAGCTGTGCTTTATACCTCAGAACAGTAAGTTTTCTATTTAAAACCCTTTCATTAAGCACACAAAATCACTGACAACGTTTGCACCTGAAGCTGCAGCACAGTCAGAAGGTCTAGCTAAGCAGTCTGATTTGTTAAGTTCAGGTTGCTAAGTCAACCAGAAGAGAGAGCTTCAAAGACAAATGTGGTAAATGGTTTGGAAAGCCTGAAACCACCAAATGTCAGGTTTTTAAGAAAAGTAAATGTAAAGGAAGTTCATTTTTGCCGAGACTACTATGGCTTATTTTCATTTGTTAGGCAGGGAAAATGCTCTCTGCTCTTTAATTGCACGCTCATAAAGTTTTAATTAGCAAAGTTTCAAAACATGGCAATCGTACTGCTGAAAATCAGCCACAGTTTTGATTTACAAGTCTGCAAAGGATTATTTGGTAGCAATCAGGATGGATTGCAGTTCTCAAGCCCAGAAAGCTCTAATATGTTATAAACACAAGCAAATGATGCAGTAATTGCCCTTGATTGCACTACTTAGCAGATTTTTAGAGGCAACCCGAAGAGAATTGATAGTACCTATGTGCCTATGGCAAATAGTATGTGACAAGATCAAATCCATGCAGGAAATACTGAAGCACTATTTCCTGTTTCCTGAATGCAGGTGATATTTAGGAGACCTGAGAAAGCCAGCTCTGGGACAGAACGTTGTCAGGTCTGAGGACACGTGAACTCATCACCACCCAAAAGGGGCTGTGGAAGGAGAGTGTGGGTTTCCACAGGGTCTGACAAAATCAACAGAACCATTAGTGCAGATAGCACAGTCACAGAGGAGTGGTTTTCTTCCCCACCTTTTCTGTCTGATGGGAGCGAGCTTTTCTTTTATTATATCCACAAACCATGTCATTAGCCAACAAGAGAAAGGGGATGGATGAAATTTGGGAGTGGGTTGTGCAATCTGTTAGGTTATGACATTACATTGCAACACAACTTCTGTAGAAGCAGTGAACAAAACGGTTCACATTGCCATTATTTATCGATCTGAAAAACCCAGGGTACAAATAATCAATGTACAAGTCTTCCTTCCCCCTCTAAAGATACCCACTTACTAAAAGGTGAACGACTCACAGAGTGTGGCCATTTCAAACTTAACAAACATAACCTTCCATGAGCTTATACTGCATGGAGATCATCACTAATTCACCTCTGTGCAATGACCTTCATAATTTATTTCTGAATTGAATTTCTAAGAGTAAAGGTTTCCTGAAGCCTGGGGCTGGAGGGGACTCTGCTCAGGAAGCTGAGGCAACTCCTCCTCCTCCCCTCCTTGAATTTATGTCAGAGGAGCCAAATTTGAAGAAAGCACAGCAGTTCCGGAAGTACGGCAGGAAGCCTAATATCCACATGTAAACTTAGCAAATAATTGCACATAAATCCTAAATTCTAAACTGCAGGTGTTTCAGGTGGTTAAGTTTTCAAATATTTTACAAGTAATTACAAATACTGGATTTGACACACAACTGTCAGTAGTAACTTCGGTGGCAAAAATGCTGTTTATTTTGTAATCAGCACATTACACCTCTGGGCATAAAACTTAAAGTTGATAACACAATTCAGTCTGATGGAATTCCTAGTGACCTCATAAGAACTCTGATAGTTGCAAAAAAACTTTTACTTTGGAACCACATGCTACCACAGATAAAATTACTGTTCAGTTTTACTGTCAGATTTGAGAATACTATTTCTTGAACTGATATTAGGGTCCCTAATGTTTCTAAAGAATTATTTGAAATCAAAAGAGAGTTATACCCCAGCAAATTCCCAGAGAAGAGCTCCCTGTGGAGCTAAAAGGATTTCCCTGCTACAAGAATTTCAAAATCTCATTAGAAAGCATTTCCATGGCTCTTTGAGCTCTAATCCCAAATGGAAAGAGCTAGATAAAAGGAATGTGGATTTAATAATTTCTGTGTTATCCATACTCTTTTTTTATAGGTAGTTTACATTCACCCAAAAAAGATTAAGGTGGCCAATGAGCTCCTCAATTCTAGAACAGCAGCATTTCTCAGCTGGCTTAGCTCTTGGCTAAGTTTGCTGAAATCTACAGATTTATATTTTTTTAGGACAAATCACAAAGAAAGAGTCAATTATATATTTCAATGTTTCTTGTTCTGTTCAAAGCCTTAAACAAAGCTAATATGCATGTCTTTAAATCAAATGCAAAAGTACATATTTCAAGAAAGAAAAAAGACATTGCTTTTTAAAGGAGGACAATTATTTTGCTTCAGTTAGTATCTGCTACAGCAAAATAACTAAGATCAAAAATGCTTCACGTCCTGAGAATCTTGCTTAATATTTAATATAAAATATTCGAGAAATGTACCACCTTTATTGTCTCCTGATTTTTCTTTCTTTCTTTTGGTCACCAACAAGTTACCATTTCAAGGTCACAAATGTAGCACTCCAACTTCCATTTGATTCATGTGTATACATAAAGCAGGCCAGTTCCTGAGTAGCTTTATTTAAGGCTAACTGGATACCGTCCCAGAAGGCAAATGAATGAATCAAATCATACCTGAAGTCTTATGATCTTGTTTATGATGACTATGATCTTGGACAAGTGGCCTGGTGGTGCTGAACAATAATTTCATAAATGGGCATAATTATTCATTTCAGGATTTATCTGGAAATGCCATAATCTTTTTTAAAAATTATAGTCACTTTTATCCTTAAACCCTTTTTGATATATATTACTGGACATGCACACAAAGGGAAAAAGAGAAATTTTATGTTCTATAAATATTATATGTTCTTCTAGCACTATGTTCCACTGAAGTTAAAAAAATGATTGTAAATATTGCATTGAAAAATTTAAAGAACCCTGTCTTCAAAGTAAATGGATACATGTTTATTTGCTCTTAAACGCAAAAATTTGTTTATGTCGTATGTATAAAGAGTGATTCCCATTTGATTTAAACACAGCTAAGACCTACTCAGTCTGAGGGAGTTCAAAGGAGCCACCAGTTACCTCAAACATGGCCAAAAAATATTCTTTGGACAGATCTGTACATTTTGAGGCCAGAAGTACCATTTTGATTATCAATTAAGACGTACCTTCCCGTACAGACTCTCACCAAGTGATTTCTTCATCAAGCCTTTATTTTCTGATTTAGCTAGACCATATGGTTTATAAAAGAACCAACTTCATTTCATTCAATATTGACTTACTCTGAAAGTTACCACATGTAGAAAAGGGACAAACTGACTTCTGTTAATACCAGATTTGAAACGAGATGGTCAGCACGAGGTACACCTTAGAGCTTTGCATTTTCCCAGTTCTGAAACTGCCAGTTTATCTTCTTCTCCTAAATCCTAAATCTTTAAAGTCTTATTAGACTTCAGTCCTTTGATATCACTGACAAGCTTCAGAACCTTCTCAGAATATTAACACTCCTAGTTCAAACAGCCTTAAGAAGACTTGAACAAATAATTTTCATTGATGAGTGGAAGACACATTTTCGTTGAACCTTGCAAATGTAGAATGTCACCCTGTGGACTTACGACTGATTTCCATTCTTTTTTTGGCCTAAAATGAGCATCATTAGAAATGGAGCACTGACATTGAATCTACCCTCTTTCTGCTCACAAGATCAGTGTGTTCCAACAAGGCTGAGGACACTTTGCCTCTGAAACCGGTGCAAGAGAATTTCCTCAGCTGTAAGTCCACAGAGAAGTGCTGCTGATAGCAATGCCAGACTCCAGTTTACCTTTTCCTCCATTTCAAAGGCACCTGAACAACTCGGGGTCCTCAACCTGTCCTGATGCACAGTTTGTCTGAAGGAAAAACACAACAAACAGGACAACTGGTGGAGATTTTCTTTCTCTCCAACATTAAGAGAGTTTATTCAAATTCCCGGTGCCTCACACTTCAGCAACGCTGATTTATTGTACTGCTAACACAAAACCAGACTGATACACCAAGTCCCACAGCTGACCTCTGGTCCAGAAACATCTGGCCCAATGACTTGAAAAAGTTCACTACATCTGTACACAATAAATCAATTAGTCATAATGGGACTTGGCAGCCAGTAATGTGGAAGTGTGGCACACAGAGTAAGTAATGATGGCTTTTACTGAGTTAAAAGATAACTTTAGGACACACGTGGTTCAAGGGTCTTCTTTGCTAGGATATCACCACCTGCATAACATTAATGATGAAGACAGATCCCAGGTCCTGCTTACACAAAGCATATTTTTCTCTTTTTTTTAAGTTTTACTTTAGGGATCAGGTCCTTATGCTTTGATTATACCCATCTCCTGTTGGCTCTCCAGCAGCAGCAGTAGAAAATCCTTCTACAACTACAGGCAACTCTCATGTTAACAGTTGGCAGCTTATAAACCACGGGTTATAGAGCCAATCCCTTCTTTAATCCCTTGGATGACTCTCTTATTTATATTTTTTCTGTCTCTACAAAGGAGGTACCTTTCTCCATGGCTCCATAGATAAGGAGTTCACTCCTTCAATTCTTCTGTCCTCAGATGGAGAATTCAAGACTTAGGGGTGAAACCCAAGCAGAAATTTACACAACTGAATTTTCTAGGGAAAAAACACCTGAGGCATTTTTAAATGTACTTACTGATCAGAGCCTTTCAGAGACCTGACCTGCAGGAACTGGGAGCTCAGCGTGACACACAAAGTGGGCACTGGGATGTGTGCCACAGTTAAGCTCATGCTTGCAGTGGGGTGTAACTAAGAGGGTGCAGGCTTTTGGCAGCTTTTCCTCAGAAGTCTGTTCTGCAATCCACTGTTCCTGTGATTGCACCACAGGAAAGTTGAGTTTGCTCATTAGACATGAAGGAATCCAGAATGGATTCTCTGCTGTCTAATAGGCCATGGCTCACAAAGAGTTTTTCTGTGGATAAGATTTCATTCCGCGCTTATTCCCTCACACTCATTCTGGGATGCCTAGATGAACTGCTCCTGATTTCTCCCCTCAAGGGGGGCATTAGTACAATATCTTTGCTATATTTGGGCCCAGCTATCTTTTGTTTTGTATAATAATATCTCTAGATCCCTAATTATCTGCCAAGAGTGGATAATTGGTTTAAAAGTCTAGGAGGGAGAGCATTCTTACATATTTGTTTTTGTGAGAGACCTACAAACAGACAGTAAATCACCAAAAAAAAAACCCCAAGCCAAAGTGAACAAAGCTTTACCTTCTTAAGATACTAGGCTAAACTATTAAAATTAAAATATTTATTTCCTAAATAGATTATTAAAATTAAAACAGGTCTCCTGAATCAGGTGCTAGGCAAGCAGGTGTTTGCCAGGAGACAGGTTCTGATCTCAGTTCCTGCCTTTCCCTACAGTCATCAGCTGCACATTGACACATCCACTGGCTATCATTAGTACTGCCCATGAGGAAACCTTCACAATACAGCTGGGTTACACCACGGTGTTGTAACCAAGCTTTGCACTCCCCAAAAGCTTTCCATCTGCCCTGACACCTCTCTTCTGTCATTTTTGTTTACTGACTGCCATTGTTTTTACTTATTTTTTAACCTTCCATTGCATGCCTCCAATTTCTCAATTGGTAGAGTGTTTTTTCTCATTCTCTTCATATTTGGAGATAATTCTTCCTCTATCTCTCTCCCTTATCTCTTACCCAAGCAGCTTTATTAAATGCTTGTTTGGGGACAGCAGGGGGTCTACTGTTTCTCAAGTTAATATTTTAAGGGCTTGTTCAGTGCCCTCCCTGCACGAGCCCACCAGCAACAAACAGCACTATCTAACCACTCTAACCTCTCTGTTGCATTTACTTTTATTGTTGGAGCCTAGAATTGAACATAGGAGTTTTAAAATCCCTCCTTGATGAGCAGCTGATGTATATTTAGTTGAGCTAAAGCAGTGTTGTTTCTTTCATGGTTCAGTTACATTGTCATAAGATCAGAGGAAGAATCTAATTAATGCACCAAATATCAGTTCCAGCTGCAATATGGTTATTTATTATGACTTAGCACCTTCTAGTGCTGTGGTGTATTTATGGCTGGAAAAATAAATGAGTATTTTAAAGAACTATTAGCTCTAAAGCAAAAAAAGCCCACTACATTTAGTAGGCTGATCAGGAGAAAAGAGGAAAAAAAAAACAAAAAAAGGGCAGCTAGGGAACATTAGGCTGAAAAGAGGAATATTAGCTCTGCAGCATGAAAACTGGTAGATTTTTGAGAATGGAATTCAAAACACAGTGGACTACAGCAAGATTCCCCAACAGCTAAGGAAAATACACAGCTCTTATGTGAGCAGTACTTCCCTCACTTGTATTTAATTTTGAACTACACAAATTGAAAAACTGCTCCAGGTGACCAAGCCACAATATCTGCAGAGTTTCATGCTGTTTGCATTAGGAGGTGAGGCTGACAATGGCATCAGGCTCCTCTTTGATGCGATCTCACTTAAGTCACAACAAATGTGCACAAAGTCCTGTCTTCCCTCAGCCCTGCACAGATCCATCAGGAAGAGATAGGGAGTGTCTGCTTATACTTCCAAGACTCTTTCCATCAGATCTTCTACCCCGAATGCTGCCCCTGCATGCTCTCAGTCTCTGAGCATCTCTCTCACGTGTATTAGTTTTCCTCTGAAGGAAGAATCAGTTCTAAGCATTTTTTTGGCGTGGTTTCAGCTGCAACATGGGCCCCTCTGTGCACTGCATTGCAGTTCTCTTTCTGTACTCACTTTCTGACTCTTTCTTGTACACACACTCCTCCACTAAAAATATTCCCTGTATGTTCTCAGACCCAAGGGAAAACTTCAGAATCCAGCGTTCATGTGGTCTGGTGCTCTGGGCATTTGCACACTAGGCAGAGGCTGCCTAAGTAATAACAACATAAAGTGCTTCTGACATTCTGCTAACTGACCTCTCATGCTTATCAGTTCCAATGAGATCTCCAGCTCCCAACATCATAACAGGCAGATTCAGTCAAAAGTAAGAGTAATACATAAAAATCTTAATTTTAGAATTTTTAACCTATGTTATGTCTATCACATTCCAAAGCTTATGCAATTACAAAAAGTTAATAAAGGCATTGTACTTTACTTTTAGTTGTTAAATAATACTGAATAATTATGAAGAAGCATACTTAAATACTGCCATAAGGCAAAACAGATACATAAATGAAAAAAATACATATATATCTCCAGCAATAAGTTAAACAATGGTCTTGAGGCAGATATTCTAGTTTCCCATAGTGAAAAAGTGATATCTTTCCTTGAAGACTACAGTTCTGTCACTGAATTACAAGGGGGAAGATAACCCTTTGGGTACAATATGATCTTCACCAGAGAACACTGATAACAGCCAGAGGGAAGGCAATAGCTGAGTTTTGTTTCAGAGATCTTCCTAGCCAGCAATGGGAACACCACTGCACCACTAGAAACCAGGAGAAAACAAAATGCACCCAGTGATGGGGAATGTGAGAGTGAATGTGAAGCTACAAAACTTTCTGAAGTGAATTTGGCTGAGTTTCAGGCATTCTCTGTGTAGCTTCCTCTTTTTCTGGCAGTACCTTTTTCTCTTTGCCCACAGCTGCTGGACAAGCTACAGCTGCATAGATGACCCTGAGTCTCACTTGCCTCTTAGAAGATAATCAGAGTGAGGTGAATGACAATTGCTTCGATCAGTGCACTGCACTATTCCCAAAATTTCAGGCCTTCCAGCACTCTCCAAGTATTCCCAGCTCCTTCACCAATCGTGGACATTTTACCCAAACAAAACACAGCATATCCTGAGTTAGAAGGGACCTGTAAGGATCCCTGAGTCCAAGTCCTGGCTCTGCACAGGATTACCACAAAACCCAGTTTGGACTGTCTGCTAATGCCCTTACCTTTCATCAGAGACTCAGCTTCTTCCACTCCCAGCTGTGACCAAACCCAACCAAACCCCACTTACATTTGTCCAGAACACTTTAGCTAACACTTTCACACTCCTACTTTCAGTTCCTACCCTCTGTACTCAGGTTGGCTTTAAAGCAGATCAGCTGATTTAAAAAGTACTTTCTTCTCTCTGTTCATCTTCTGTCTCCTCAGTAATTTAGAAGCCTTCCCTTGCTAGACTGTCTTATTAGTTTCAGGCCTTGGCTATCAACCTGTATCAGCATCAACAACAGCCTCTTCTACAGCTTTTAAAGGATTTTTGTTCAATTGTGCTGTAACATTAACTGTTTCCTTCAAATGTGTGTATCTTCAAGTTACACTTCGCTAGTGTTTCTATTTCCTTAATGGCACTAAAGGCTCTTGTTCTGATTAGCAACCCACATAAAATTTCAGCTTCATGTTTCTGTTGTTCAGTTCTTGGCAATTTTTCTCACAATTTTACACTTTAAAAAAATAGACATGGTGAGCAGGGAAATATTCCAGAGGCTAGAGGTTTGAAGGGTCATCTGGAGAGTAGATTACTAGAAAAATCAAAGACAGAAGAAGCATTAGAATTCAGTATCAGTAAGGCCTCAATGTCAACTTTAATGATTTTTGACACTCAAGAGCCCCACCCCAAAACCCAAAAACCTTGTTTCTTTTTTTTTTGATACTTCACCTTAAAAAGACTTTTTTTGTATTTTTCCCAAAGGAGAACTGGAAAAAAGCTATCAGCTGTACAGGGATCTTCTCCCCAGATCCCCCACTCTGAGGGATCTCGTGGGACCGGGGACTCCGCTGGGCAGACAAGCACTTTTCCATCACCTACAACCCTTTGAGGCAGCAAACTCTGGCAGAGCTTTATACCAAAAGACCTGGGGACCTGCACTGGGGGCAGTCAAACCCCCAGCATTAGAATACTTTGGTGCTATTTCAAGAATACCACTGGGATAGCACCTGCTTACCTTAGCTTAGTCTATTTTTAACTTAATTCAGCTGGGTAGCAGATTTCCTTGCATGCAGATCTGTCTCCAGAAAAACTAACACAGCATTTACAAAAACAAGGTAATTTGAAATACTTCTCTGTCTGGTTATTTGCTGGCTTAGAATAATTTCCAAGGAGACATTCTGAAAGCTGTCCAATAGCTTCTGGCATTTAGGAGGGAGGCCACGCTTACTTTATATGGGTCAGCTCTGCCCTCAGATATGTGATTTTAATTTCAGTGAGATTCCTATGCTGTACACCATTATCCAAGAGCAAAATTAATTAAGCCCTTTGTGCCCAATTATTGGTTCTCATAAGCTGTGCTGAATTACCTCTCTTCTTCCCAAAAATGTTATACCTGTACAGAAAATTAGGACTAAATTCACTGTGAAATACTTCTCTGGGGAAAACAAACAAACGAACAAACACATAAACAAAACAAACAAAAACACCCACAAAAAAAAAATTAAAAAAAAAGAGAGAAAAAACCTCCCTTCAAACCCTTCATATTTCAGTATAAATGAGAACTCAACCCTCACTGTTTGTGCACAACTGAACTCATGATGATGAGAATAGCAGCCCTGTGATTGCCACTCTTGAGTATTATTTTGAATAATTTTATTGGCGGTCTGGTTGCTGTCTGTAAAGATGAGGCCACATCTGGTCAAGTGTGCAGTCAGTAGGTTCAAGGCTTCAGTTCCCAAATGAATATTGCAATATTCAGACACTTTACTGACCAGCTTCTCTTTTTATAGACCCTGGATGTAGAGAATTAAATAGCATTTACCTCCCAGAAGCTGTTGCCTCCTTAGACCATCTGGGTAATGAGAGTATCATTTACACCACATAAAACTGTGACATGTGGAAAGGAAAAGGCCAGAGTGATAAGATCACACATACAAGTAGAGTGAACCAGCTTTTAATCAGCCTTTCGCAGTTTGTGGGATGGCTTGGATTTTTTTGTAGTTTATTTTGTTTTTAAATAGTGGAATTGAAGTAAATGAGTGTTTATTAAAAAAAAAAAAAGTTGAAAATAGACAAATAAAGCATTTCCAATGACGAAATGCATCTTCAATTCACACTGCAAACAACTAAAAATGGGAGTGTGATGAACAACCACAGTCAGGATTTCTCTAAAAAACAAGTATGAACCACCCAAGAATGTAATGCTAGCCTAAACTTCATAGGCATTGAGGAAAGATCTGTATTTCAGTATTATCAGAGGATGAATGTTGCCATGTCATTACCAATGTATAGACTCCTACTTTTTAACACTTACATATTTATTAAAGAATGTAAAGATGATCTTCAAAGTAATGACATTTTACTAAGAGGATTACAGCAGTAAGAACTCAAAAAGAACCACACAGCAATTCCAGTTCTGTTCCCCACAGTAAATTAACATGCACACTCAGTTTCTTACGTTTATCAGTCCAAGAGTAGGCATTTTCTGCATGCCACATTTCCCCTCTTTACTTTATTGGAGGTGATTCATCCTGGACACAAAGAAACCCATCTTATTGTGCCCATGTCCAGCATCACCTCTCTGCAGTCAGACCAATTGGACATGGAAAACAAGTTAATACAAGCATCTCCTGGGGAGACAAGATCAAGGGTGCAAGCATCACCAAAGCTTCCCATGACAAATAAAAGCACACCTCCATTCAGTAGATCTGTGCCCCCAGTTATGATCCAGCCAAATTCCTAATTCTGTTTTGTTTTCTCCCATGCAATTACGGTGCTTTCTCCAAAACCAGTGTTCCCAGGAAGGCTGGATGGAGCACAGCTGTCCTTAGGTGTTTTGTGGGGTGAAGTTCCTTCCCTGGCCCAGATTAATCACAACATGTAAGTACTTGGCCTTTTTTATTTTTCAGGCTCCTATTTTTTTCCAATAAAATGAACAAAATGATAGGAGCATCCTTGAGCCTAATTTTTACATGTTTAAAAGTCAGGGCTCAAACCCAAATTCTGCCATGCTGGGATTCCACTGTCTAAACAAAAGCACTCATTCTTCTGGAAATACCAGGTTAAGTCCTGCATAACTCAGCAAAATCAAAATGGATCTTTTGCTTCCCAAATACAACACTCTGCTAGATTTTCTCTTTGGATACAATCTGGGAAGGTTCCTTATTTAAGCTGTTATCTCTTTCTTCCTCTGCATATTTTTCTGGAATTGTCTTTGAAATATTAAAATGTCTACTTAGCCATGCCAAACTTCTGATCCTCCTCGTCTGATGACAAGCAGCATACCAGTAATCTTACAGGAAATGCCACCACCTCTATCATTTTGTTTCTACTTCTGTCCAGTATCTGATTTGCATCAATACAATGTAATGAAAATCAGAATTCTTAATTAATTAGGTTTATTTCAAATCTATTTTATTGTGCCATTGAAACACCTCCCTGAGGACTCCTTCTTAATTTATTTAAGGGCATGAATAACCCAAGTAAATAGTCCCAGGGACATCAGAGAGACACATGAATTCAGTTCAATACAGCCTAAAACAAGACTGGAACCTAAATGGATCACAGAGATATCCAGAAAACTCATCTCTAATCCTTGAAGTGCCCACATTCCTACGAATAAAGTCATCTTTTTCTCCACGTGTTTAGGTTCTGTATCTGTTCTGATAAACACAGAAGTTTAATGCTGACTCCTGTTCCCACATTGATGGTTACATTTGCTGCACCGTAATTTCTTAAACACCCAGTCCAAGAGATCAGGTTTTATTAACAACAAGAACTGATTTCACTGGCAGATCAAATACGACCATGGCTTTCTTGCAGCTGCTAAAATTGTTTAAAAGCAGGAATTTTTCTTCCAGTTGGGGAAAAGCAAGACCAACCTGTGCCTAGGTTTTCAAATATTTTCTTTATATAAAAGCACAAATAAATTTTTCCTCAGAGAGTCTAGAATAACTGTTTCAGAGAGTGAACCAACCATAAAATCACTGTGAAAATTATTCCTGAAGAAAGAGCACTGATAGCTCGGGCCTGACCCCCACCACGGTCAATTGTAACTAAAACCATATTATTAGAACCAAGAGCATCCTTGGCTTCAGATGCACATCCTGGCAATGCCCTAACTTTGAAACAGGGAGCCTGACATGCCATTCCCCCTTTTCACCCTTCCCACACCCTGGTTTCCACATCAAGGAAGCATGGATGCACAGATTGGGTTTAGGGGGTTCCCTGAGTGAATAATTTTTGCCGTGAGAGAAAAGTTCCAGTATCAGAAAATTCAGTAAATATGCAACAGTTCTTTAACGCATTCAGAAAAATGCTGGTCAGCTGCAAAGGTCTTTACAAGGGGCTACTTAATGACAACACGTGCATCAGGCTGCAGGTAATTATTGCACAGACAAGTTAATGTCCTTTTAAACCATCAATATTGAGTCTGCACAGGCACAGCAGATATTTGCACCAAAAGAACAGAATCTAGGGAAGATGTAGCAGACGCGTTTCTGGTCTTCTGTGTTTACTCTTCCACATCCACCTATTGATTTAAACATGCTGCTGGTTTAGCTTTAACTAAATAAGCAGAATTTTTTGCACCTGACCAACCAAAATCTTTGGCAGTGTTGCTGCTTGGAAAATGGAAACTGCACTGCCAAAATAATTGCCTAGGATAAGGATAGATCCAGTCTCTGGAAAAGGCATAATAATTCAAATTGCCGGTTTTCACCTGTCCAATACACTGTGCACTTTGGCTTAATACAGCCTAAGCTGACTCCAGTGAAAATAGAAAAGCTCAAGACCAAAGCTCTGACTGGGAAGGCAACTAAGAGTGTCCTGTCCCATTTGGGAATGAAGGCCTGGAATATAAAGTGTGTGCTGAGTGTACTCAAAATATTTGTGTGCAAGTAGGGGAGAAAAAGAGGTTTACTCATTAAGTGTTAAGATCAACATTTTAATAATTCCTTCAGCTTTTATTGGCTACTTTAGTGTAGTTTGGGATTGCTTTTTAGAGGTTCTGTGCAATTTTCATTTGACGGGTGCCTCAAATTGCTAAAAATAAGCTCCTTCTGTGCCTTAAATTATCCTTTTTTTTCACTATTTAAGTGTTAGAATTCTGCAGAAAGTAGAAATTGGCTTATACTTTATTATAGTCTCCTGTCAGAAAATCTTTTATTCACAGAATGTAAGGAAAAAGGATCCATGAAGTTATCCACAGTTATCCACTGTCACCTCCTGTAAAAATGCTCCTGCGTTAATGTCAATAATTTTCTTTATTCATAAATTCTGTGAGAAGCAGCTAAAAGAGACCGTTCAAATCCTCAAAAGTGTTAGAATTTGGGGCCCTGGTTCAAGAAATCTTTTTTTAGTCCTCCACTAAAAAAAAAGCTGTGCTCAGGTGAAGTTTTCTTCCTCCTCACCTCCCATTGGTTCAGATGGAGTTCTCATTTCCAGTCATACTAAATGTTTGCAATTATTTTTGAAGATTCTTTTGGGACCTTGTGACACATTAACTATCTCCACCACCTCAGAGAGCTGGAGTACTCAAATCATCTCCCTGCTTCATTGCTATGCTGAACAGGATAGAAGCCCCACCTGGAAATTAATCTTGTCTTTAATTATTAACTTGCTTTAACTGTTAAACTATTAAACAGAAAAAATTACTAGGACACCAAAGTTCCTGGAGAAGATGTCCCTTCTCAATATAGGCAATATTCTAAAATGAAGCCTCACATGCAAATTTTCAAAAAAGCTGTAATCCATGACTCTAGCTTGCTTTCACTTAACAACTTTTCAGCTCGAGCCCAGACAATGCAGACATTGTTCTGCCTTCAGCTGACAGCAGGAATATCTGGGATGTTCAGTAACACATGGAGCCATCTGAGGAGAGATCAGCCAGCCAGCTGAAGGCAGAGGCAGACAACCTCCTCCAAGAGCAGCCCCTGCGAGCCTGATCCTGCAAGGTGCAGAGAGCCTCCTCTCCCGCTGGCTGCAATGGGAATTGAAAGCAGACGAAAAGTTGCAGGAGATGATCAATATCTCTCAGACGTAGGCCCTTAAGGGGCTCAGATTTCAAATGCCTGGCTCTCACTGTTGAAAACTTCCTACAGCTCTGAGGAGCTCTTACATTGGAACAGAACGTGGCCAAATCTTAATGGTTGTAGGGACATTAGATCTCCCTAAAACATAGGAGCCAGCGAGACAGATGAGCAAGTTTTAAAACCAGGTTGAAAGCAAAGTCCATAAATGCACTAGCCAAGAGTGATAGCTAATTTGCTTGTGGTTCAAATTACAAAATCATCTCTCCTCAAAGGAGCCGTGAGGGAAGAAACAACGGCATAACCCACCAAACGGCAGGTCCGCAACAAAGAGAGCTCTCAGTTTTAAATACAAGGCCAGCACTGCTGTAGAAGATGCACATCCATTATGTCAGCAGCACAGGCAGTGACACAGAGTCAACATAACGTGCCTTCGACTGACAGGGACTCCATCTAATTGTGGTACTCAGGCGTGTTTCTGTCTCTCAAGCCTGTGATAGCACAAGAGCCAGATGCTGCTCCCACAGCCCTCTCCTCCCCTCAGGGCAAACCATGTTGGAACCAGGACCCCCTGCTTCAGAAGGATGCTCTAGTCCAGATCTCATTTAATTTTTGTTCCCTTTTTGGTCCTTCTTCAGATTCTTGCACTACTTCTGGTTGTTTGTGGCATTACTTCAAGGAAAAGATTAACACCTTCCCCTTGTTGGGCTACACTATGTGGTGATAGGCCCTGAGGGCTGGAGAGAGAGCCTCTTTCCTGGGCCTATGGGTGACCCTGGGACTGTATCCAGGTCACCGGGGATGGGCGGAGAGAGGATTGTGAGTTTGTGGACAGGGATGGACCTGTGAGAGGTGATGGTTGTAGTTTGTGACCTTATAGAGTATTGTTTACCTGTTACCATAATAGGCAAAATCTGGGCACTACCCCAGGTGATTGGGGGACACTGTGGTGAACATCTTTCCTGTTTATATGATGTTATATCCTGGGTGTGCTGGTATTTAGGGGAAATTCTGGCTGCGCAATAAACGACTTTGCATCTCCCTCTTGTGTGTGGAGTCCACGCCCATGCGTGATCATTGCATCCCCCCTCAGTCCATTTACAATTGTTTTGTTGCTATATTTTAGCTTAGTTCTCAAAGCACTGTCCACCAAAACATGAAGACCTGAGAACAGAGCTGACCCCTGAATCGAGTTCTTTAATTTCATTTTTTCCGCAGCAAAGTGCTCTATACAACAGGCTGTTGTACAAACAGTTTGCACTATAATAGTTTTTTATTAAAATTACTATGGCTATGATGCAGTCAGATAAGCTCTGCATTTCTACCTACTCTGCAGTTCTATTATTTTTTTTTTTAATTTTTTACCACTTGCACTGTTAAGTTTGTATCTAGTCACAATAGTTGGTCATTTCTAAAATATTCCAAATTTTTGGTTTATTTACTGGTTTTGAAAAGTTATGTCAAACAACTCTTAAATATTACAGAAGACTTACTATTAAAAAGCTGCATAAATATGCAATTGCTCATGCACATTATTTGATGGCAGGCCAAGGATCCACTTTACAAATTCATGACCCAATATATATATAAGTGAAAATAGGTAGCTAGGCAAGGTATATGAAAGAAGAAAAATGACATTCGAAACCAAATAAAAAAAGATCCTTTCAACAAAAAAACACTAAATATGTATGACTATTCCAGATGTTTCCTGAGATGAAACAAAACATGCAGCGATTGTTAACAGATTGATGATAGAGGATTAAAATGGATGGAAAAAAAATTCCAAGGCACTGAATATATGTGACACCTGAAGGCTTCAAGGTTAGGCTGGGAGCCCAAGAGAACAGAGGTTCCAGGACATCCATCATCCATCAGGTACAAGCACAGGACTAAAGGAAACCCAGGAGTGGGGAAAACATCAAGGAACATTCATGAATGGGAGGGGAATGAGCATGGCCAAACATATGGAAGAATTACTGCACTTTCTTCATGGATTTACTTTTACCTCCAAGAAGATAAAGAGCAAGATCCCAGAGCATTTAAATGTGCTGTGGCTTGGGATCCAAGGTTTTGGAACTGATTACAGGCCCACAAAGACTGCATTTTTCACCTCTGCAGTAATAAGAACCTAAAGTTACAAGCAGCTGAATTGATTGTGTAACAGACAAAAACCAGCATATGGCATTTTGATGTCTTTGTTTTAATCCTGCAGTTCCCACTTGTAACATTAAAATACATAAAGTCCTCTAATAGTTGTCCATCTTTGTTCATTACTCTGGGAAGCGTTTAGCTAAACAAAAAAAAATGCACGTTTTTTACAAGTTACCATCCCATGTTTCAGAATAAAATAACAGGCTTGCTTGTGTCTCCTAACAAAATAGGGTTTAACCATGCTGCAGCTCCTAAATAGTACCCTACTCCCCTCCTGCCCTCCACATCAGTATCAAAATCGCTATTGTTTAACTTCACTTCTTGCTCTGACTTTCCAATGTGGGTGTTGAACAAATTTAGAATCTCTGGATTATTTTCTTTCACATTCATCCACTTACCAGTATTTCTTTTGAATCCTGGCACTTTGATACTGGGGGAATAATTGCAGATCCCAGTAAAATGAAACAGATTAGTTAGATTCAGGGACACCACTGTTTCCCATATTCTGGCTATGTTTGCCATGAGGGTAAGTTGCAGCTGAGTGAAGACAGACTCAAATTCCTATTCCAGAACAAACAGGTCTTTCTGTTCCCAAACACATTTTTAGCTTATCATGGAAAATAATATGATGATATGAGACTCCTGTCCAAGATAATAAAGATGAGCTCCAACTATGTAGGGCCAAATTTTGAGCCTAAATGAATGGGGAATAAGGTGACAGTTTTTCCTCTGTGTGCTATATTCTATATTTATACATGCTAATGTTATTCTTTCTTAACTTTGTTCACAAAAAATGGACTCTGAAGTGGTGATGAAACTTGAACTGAACTGAAACCTTGGAGCCATCACATACACTGTCATGAGAATGAGCTCAGGAGCTTAAAAAAACCCCCAAAACAAACCAAATAGAATTCCAAGGAATAGCCTCACTAAGCCAGCATGGTACTGGACATCCAGAGAAAAAAATGCAGCCTAGTTGACCTCAAAATTTGTTTCAGAAACGTGCTTGCAAAAACCTGAAAATCCTTTTAGATGACCAGTAGGTACAGAGCTGCTGCTCCTCTTTTCCTTATATAGAATCTTGATTGTTACCCACAGGTGAGTATCAGTCACCCTTTACATAATTTTCACTGTTCAGACTCTTACATTTTCCTGTAAACAGCTACTTCTGGCCCCAAAGACAGGATCCTGGCTAAGTGATCTGGTTAAACTGCTCTTAGCTGCTCCTCTGCCCCCGGAAAGGAAATGAATCAAAAGCTTCCACAGGGATGTGAAGACTGATTTAACTTATCTGCATTTTCTACTGCCAAAGCAAAAGCACTCCATGGTAATGAGGGGCATAAACTTGCCCAGTTTCAGAGAGAAGTAGAAATACTTGACTGTTCTTACAAAACTTTCCAGAATAAAAGTGAAAATTTGTACAAATAAAAGTGAAAATTTTGATATAGTTGTTCACAGTGAGAAGTGGCAATATTTTCTATTTTTGCTTCACTCACAGGAGAGGTTTCAAAACCACCATCCCTATGCTATTTTCAGCTGCCACTGAAATCCCTCAACTCTGTAGAGTTGCTGCAAAACTCTTACCTGATTGAATTGAAAGTGGATTCAAACTGAAACTTTCTAGTTTTACTCATTACAAAATTACAGAATGTGCCCCTGGGTAGTTAAGAGCACAGGACAAAGAATCACACACACATATTATCTTTTTACACACCATGGTATCTGAGCACTTAAACAAGATGAGAATCAATTTCTCATTTTCTAAGATTAAGTTTTATGAACTGTGGTCATTTATTACCAATTTTAAGACCCAGGTAGTGTCACAAACACACTTAAAATTAGAACTACCAGAACACTAATTTATTAGCAAGATGAAATGTATTAGGCGAGAGCTGCTCAAGAATACAGTAAAAAGAAAAATTATTCCCTGCACCAAGAGAAGAAAAAGAGAGAGCCTTGGGGAGTGAGAAAAATGTGGGTGGATGCGCGGAATTCTTAATCTATTTTACTCTTTTATAGGTTTTCCCCTCCACTCCAGGTAGTGGAATAAGGCTTCTTGAAATTTCTGGCATAAATGCCTTTGCTGACGCAGAAGGAGAATTGAAACCTACTAACCAAAAACATCAAACACTGACACAGATGCACTGTACAAAAAAAAATGAGTTAGAATCCCAAAGAGGTCTGCAACAACCACGCTTAAAACCTTGATGCTGCTTTGTTCTGGGCTAAATGGTGTCATTCATGTCCTTTCTTGCTCTGCTGGAGCCATTATCAGTGCACCTCATCCAGGGCTCTGCTGGCTCTCCCAGCTCCCACAGCAGATTTAGGATTTACTGAGAGTAATTCGGTAGTGCTTTATTTCCTTAGAGGAAAAAGAACAAAAAGAAAGCCCAGTAAATCCAAAGCAGAAAGAAACTGAACAGAGTCAGGCTACGAAGGATTTTTTAGGGATATTTTTTAGTTTCATTGCTAAAAAGATTTTAGGTTCAAAGGTACAATCACGATAATTTAGTCTGACTAAATTTCACGGTCTCTTATCCAGCACCTCCAGTTCAATTTGTAACCCACAGAGTAACCTTGTCACTTCCCCTCTCAACAGCCTCTGCAGGGGTGAGAATACCATCTATCTCCTATGATCTGAGATCTCTTGATCTCCAAAAGCTGGATACCAGCCTTGGGAAAACTTCGCTATTTGCCAAACAGTATTAAAAAACCGGCCCCATACTGACACTTCACGTGAGAAATAGCTGAGCAAACCAAGTGTCATTTTGTGGTAAATCTAATAAAAGTTTTACCTTTTTGGTTTTTTTGTCTTATTAGAATTATCTCCTTTTTACTGTCAGGCCTAAGTCAAAGTTAGCACATTTTAGCCCACAAAGAAACTTCAGGGGAAAAAACCTGCTATTGTATTGAAGTGACAACATAATTTTTCAGGGCACTTGATGAGACAGAAAATATTTACAAAATAACAACAACTTAATATTAATATTATCCTTACAGACATGTTGAAAATACTATTCAGTTAAACAGTGCCGGCCCAAGAGTCTCAGCCTATCTTGTCCTGGCTTCTTTTTTCCCCCCTCTGCTACAATAAAAGCTCCAATAACAGCTTTAAAGAAAACCTTCCAAAGCAGCACCTTCACTTTGGCCACCCAAGATCCTTCCTTGCCAAGCCCAGCAGCTCCTCTATCTTCCTAAGCCTAACTCCCATTTTTTTTCAAAGCCCAGAATTTATATTTACTCACATTTTTCTTGTTCAGAAAGGGGTCTGAATTCAGGAGTTTTTGTGGGCACTTCGGGGGTACCCTAAAACTACTTTTCATGAAATATTTCCATTGTAAATCAAAGTACCTGATTATCTCCAAAATTTAGACAGCTACACTGCAAGAAGATTAAATTTTATTTTGGAAAAATAGTTTGTCTTACAAAACAATCACTTTATAAAATGCTAAAAGCTTTCTCTGTGTTGATAAGCATGACTGTAAAGTGATGCAGTTAAGAATTAGATCAAGACAGTTGAATGCTGACCTAAAAATACAATCTCCCAAGGCAGGAAAAAAATAGAAAGAAAGGATTTTTTCTTATTTTACATTAAACTTGTAAGTTTCAGGAGTATCTTTATAAATACACTATGGGATGGAAGAAATCTATCATTAGGTATTTGGTAGCTTCTCATTGTACTAAATTAGCCTGACCTCAGGAAACGTGTTTTGCTCCTTGTGCCTCAGTCCCTACCCCATCTCCCTCTTGCAAAATATTTACAGTAGGATCCTATTCACTTATTACTTCATGAGGACACTGTGTATTTATTTTTGCCAGCAGAAATGCCAAAGTATGTCTTTATTTCCTCAGAATAATCTTTTCAACAGCAATAAAGAGGAAGGAATACTAGATCAGCAGCAATGAAAAGAGCTGTCAGAAGATATCAATGGAAATATTCAAGGGACCCCTGTACTCTAACCTATGCACTTCCACTTTTAAGCAGCTGTTTAAAAAAAACCTCTTTGTCTCTTTGATATTTATTTTTTCTTAATAATTTAACAGAGATGTCAGTGCCATGGTGGCATCACTGCCCTGTAATGATACCCTCAGCTGTTGGTGTCAGGTTGGCTCTCCAGCTGAGAACACTTCTCTTCAGCACAGGATTTCTTTCCTCCTTGCAGCAGTATCATTTCCCTCCTCATGCAGGGGAAAACAGTCCCCAACTGTTCAGACAGCTGTTATTAAAACACCAGATTATGAAAAATGACTAATTCTTTGCTCTGCACATCCTCTCCAAAAGAAGGCAAAACATATTCAGGTAAAAAAAAAAAAAAAGCTAGAATCAGCAAATGCTACAATCAGTCATTTTAACTCAGCAATAAAACCTGTTTGCAAGCTTTCTTTCCCTGCCCAATAGCCTAAAGACTCTCCATTTGTTTTCAATTTATTTTATTTTTGATTATTTTCAAATCCCTAGTTTAGATTATTCTCAATCTCTCTAGCTGATTAATTGGCACCTCTTACCACAATGCATGAAAGCCTCACAATTTTCACCGGAGGCCCTTCTGTGAGTGAAATCAGGCCCACCAGCACTACTGCCTGCTTATGGTGATCCTACTCAATCCTTGCAGCCCATCTGAAATCTGCAGTCATTTGCAACCCATCAAACTCTGTTCATATTCTCATAATTCCCAACACCTTCCGGGAAGGAGTGAACGACGATCCCCAAATTATCGGCTTCCTAGTGCTCAAACAGAGCCAGTCAGCTGATGAAAACAACAGGCTGAGCACCAAAGGGCACCACTTCATAGCTCTGAAATATGATTAAAAACTTACAAATTATACATAACCCCTGCTGCAAACCAGATTGACTGGCACCCCATCTTTCCAGAGGACCCAGGCTTTAATCTGGCTCACTAGAAATCCTGACACGCCACGTGTAACACTTTCAGATGGTGTTAGAGCTCAAATACTGTGCACTTAAAATAGGTTACACACAGATACGTATGGAGAGAGAGCCAGAGGGGGAGAGAGATGGCTCATAAAACAGGCTCAAAGCACTTCATTTTGCTGCCTTAGACAATTCCTTTAATACAAAGTATTTCTGCTCCAAGAAAGAGGCTCGAAGAAGGCCTTACATAGAGCAGCCTTTTTAATGTGTACATTTATTACTTTCCCGGTGTAACCCCATGAAGAATTGTGACTGGCTGGGCCAATCCCTCCAAGGATGCCTCCTTCCTCTCATGTGCTAGTCCTTTCCAGGCCGTTTTGCAGGCAGAGTGATTCCTGCTCCCAAATACTTCTGCATCCCGTGGCTTGTGCCATTAAAAAAAATAAATAAAAGAAATTTTTGGAGTTATAGCAAGCTTCCCTTCTCCCTGTCCATTTCTTTACCCCAGTGCACTGGAAGAAGATCTTTGCCACACACTGGCAGCTAAAAATAGTTTGAGCTAAGCTTTTCCCCCCTTCCCCTTTTTGTTCATGGGATTTAAATGACTATAAGAAGACAAATGACATGTTAGGATATATTCGGCTTTTGGCAGGTTACCTAACAAGATTTTTCAGCAGAGTTTATGTCCTGTCAGATCTTATGGATGATAACTATTGAGTATTTATGTAATAATATTTATTCATTAAGACCTTTGCTTCATCTTTCAGATTTCCTTCTCTTTTTACCTAAAAAGTACTCCCATGAGTTAAACAAAGTCAGATGTGCTGATGTCTCTCATCTCCTCTGAAAGCACCTGAGTGACAGTACTAAGTAGCAACGGTCTTCTTGGAAATTTAATTATGGCTGTAAGCATTGGATCTGATTAATTAGAGGCTTTGTGAACATTTCTAATAATGGTTGTAAGTAGTCACATCTCTTTTTCACTCGGGCAACATGCAACTTTTTTTACCCCTCTTGGTTTTATTTTAAATTAATTGCCATTAACTGTATCTCTCGCTTAAAACAAACAAACAAAAAAATTAACAAATCTTACTCTAAGATTAATCCAGTAAATTATCTTACAGAAAACATTTTTTCTCCTACACCTCACAGTCTTACCTAAGCCTTTCTGGCTATATCTAGCTCCACACCAGTACAATCCCACCATACCATTTCACTAAATAACCTAATTTTCAGTTTCTCAATTGCCAGTGCCAAACATCATTTAAATAATAAAACATATTTCTTCTTTACCTGGTGTTTTACCACCTTCAGCAGGGGTAGGTATCCTGACCTCCAGAACAGCAGTGGAACAGGAGAGAAAGAGTAAGAGAATAGCATCACCAGCCAATACATTCTCCACCTGAAAGAGATAACAAAAATCACCATGAGAAACATCTGTGCTCAAGCAGCTCCTGTTGAGGTTCTGGTGGATAATTATTGCACGTCTGTATCACACCAGCTCTCAGGATCGACTTTAAACATTCCACAGAACACCTGGCAATGACTACTTTTTATTTCCCTCCCTGCTTACAAACATAACCCTGCTGTATGCTCTATACATAAAACACTGGCAGGCCTGTGGACTCGGAATTAGTGACAAGGACAGAGTTTAACAGCAGCTCTGCAGTGTGCTCAGAGATCCCAAAAGGAACCGTCAAATCCAAGTGCACCGTACAAATCTTTGAAAGAATCTATCTAAAATCTCAGTAAGAATATTAAAAAAAAACCCAAACCACACAGCATAAACCATTAATTATTGTCCTGTAGCAATGAGAAGTCTTTACTGGAAGGGATGCAGACCTTCCACTCTCCTTGCCTGTTGCTGGAGCTTCTCAGCTGGGACAATGTCTGTCACTGAAAACAGCTATCAGCTGCCCAGAATTTATCTGTAAGATATGCTGCTTAAATATAACTTAGAGTTGTCACTTTCAAAAACCTGAAGTGAGAAGACAGAAAACACATACATATTCTGATAAGAGAAATCACCATACAGAACAGCGGCCCACCCCTGTTTCCTTTCATGGCCATTTGTGAACATCCTCCACTGGTTCTCATCACAACTTGTGAACCACTTCTAGAGGATTTGTGAAAGGCAAACCTAGCAAGAAAGCAAGTATTATGTGGCTTAAATTCTCTATAAAAGTGTCCATACCAGCAACAGGAAATGTTTCCATCTGTATGCTCTTATTTAATTTCTAAGCTTCCTTACCTCTGTGATCCGGTGTAAACTCCTTTCCAATTCATTCTCTGTTAATTCCACTATTTCCCCATTTCCCCTCCAAGCAAATAAATCTTCTCTCCTATGGAGGTGATGTTGGTGGGGCCAAGGCACACTGACTATTCTAACACTCACCAAAGGGTTTCTCTGAGCCAGGCAGTTTTCAGAGAAAATGCAAGGGAAGGTGACAGGCAGGCTCAGTCTGGGTGACATTTAACACGTTCCTTGGTCACCTCTCTTCCATTGGTACACAGGAAAGTCTTCCACATGGATTTAGCTTCCCAAGAGTAAAAACAATAATCCTAGTGGATGTACTGACTTCTTGCTGCAGAAGTCACCTCCCTGAAGAGAGTTTTGCTGATATAATGCAGTGTAATTTATGAACCACTTCAGACAGAGTTTGTCCAAACATCTTTTGAAAACTTGGTCTGGCAAGTATAAGAGCTACATTAGCACTATGCTGCTAAAATGCCTCAAGGGTTATCAAGCTATCCATCTATCTTTCATGGAAACTAGGGGTGGAAAAGAGCTCGTAGATGCTTAACTCATATCTCTGCCAACACAAAACTGCTCCATGCTGTGTTCCGAGAGGTTTGTCCAGTTCTTAATCGAGTAAAGAAGCTCCCACCATTTCTCCCAACGGAGAAACTATTCTCTATCATAAAAGATTTGACTGCAGAGAAACAATTCCTGACACTAAGCCTACAATATTCCCTTGCTGACATTTTTACATTCATCTCTATTATACACACACATATATTTATATACACACGCTATACAACAAAAGCCAAACTGCTCCCACTTACATCATACAGGCCTTGAAAAGTTAGTCACATTGCCTTGGCGCAAGGCTGGAAAGAATTTGTTCTCTCACTTTGTTCTTCAGGAAATCTTGGTGGGGGTAACAGCTTGATTTTCATGACACGCATTAAAAGAATAAACGATATAAACTGTCAGAAAACCTCACGTCAAATGAAAATCTGCAATTCTGCATTAGCCAGGCCCTTGTTGAAAGTTATTCTATAAAGCAAAAGGTGCTGGGGAGTGTGTAGGTAGTAGAATGATGTCATTTACCAGCAAACAGATGCAGTCTGTGCAAATTTTTCTCACTGCAGGAAGTTAATTTCTGTGTAGAGCTGCTGCATCTTGGTTTTCCTCACGTCCATTAAAAGGTACCATAAACAAAACCAGCAACAACAACATCGTAAACATGTAGATCCCTTGGCTCCTTACAGTCATATTTAATCAGGGGTTGTTCTGTATTTACACATCCTTAATTTCTGAGCAGCCATCTTTAAGGATGAGGAACTGCTGCAGCTCCATGGCACATGTGGCCTGGGGATTCATAAATCCTACATCACCAGTTGCACAATGGTTTTGCTAATCTTTTTTTCCTAGATATCCCCTAGAAATAATCATTTTAAGAAAAGCCTGTTCCTTTCAAAAGTTCAAAATTCCTTCAAAGAAAGAACTAGCAAAGCAATTTGCCTTTAAGTTTTAATCTGGATCACTTTGATTATTGATCAGATTGTTTAATGCCATTTTCTGAAAAATTGTACCATAGGTAGTTCTAGAAATAAGTGTGTATCCGTCAGAGTTAACATCTTTATATGTGAAATAAAAGCTAAATTTGAGCCTTGGTAGATATTAAAAACAGATGAAATTTTTCTGACTTTCACTGACAAGTCCTTCAATTAGTTTGCTCTTTAGTTTTACCAAAATTACTTGTGACATTTTATTCATTGGCGCAATAACTACAGGTCATTTTCAATAACCCGTGGCTAGCCCCATACAAAGAGATTAAGCAAATTCCCTTATTTCTCATGGGAAACATTAAGGTCAGTGTTAAGGCTGTAAAAAGATGGAAGGGTTAAAATTCCACCACCAGAGCTTCTCCAGCAATTACAGATGGAAAGCAAAAGAAATCGATGTTAATTACACCAGTCCCTCAGGAAGGGGGAAAAAAATTGCACAATGAAGAAATATCTTTCTCTCTTTTTTAAACTGGTCAACTGAAGTACTTTGTTATCCTCTTTTAGTCACAGCTCCTGTGAGGAAGGAATGCTGAAGAGACCTCAAAACCAGAACATCTGATACGGTATCCCCGACCCTGTTTGGGTCATCCTTACCTCCTGTCATATCCCTGATTTTCAAGAAAAATGCCACCAAGGCTGAAGATGTAGGAATAGTGACAGAAGCCCACAAAAGTCTCACAGGAGATTCACTGACCTTGCTCTCTTGATATCTCACAAATCACTGTTACGGCTCAGACTAAGATCTAGGCTGAGCCCATCTCCTGATGGTTGGGTGTCACTAACTAAGGACTTGGAATTTACAATAGATAGGAAATTTGGGCAACTTCTACTGAGATACAGCACCTGGTACTGCAGAGCAACTCCCAGCTCACCTCAGTTTCACCCTTTCGATTTGTTAGCCCACTCATTGACTCCAGGTGACACCAGTGCAGAACAAGCCACATGGACAGAAAGCTTTGGATATGAGGAATTCCTTTTACACAGCTCCCTCTGTTTCCAGGTCCCCTAAAGAAAAGCAGGCCAGCAGTCTGACAAAAAACACACTGCCTGAGCTACTGCATTTTGAGTTTGCAGTGCCATAGAGATTATGCATGCCCAAATCAGCACTTTTTTTTTCCTGTTTTTTAAACCTAAAATACTTTCCCTTATGGACCTAGTTTGTCCTTATGACCTGCAGAGTGTGGCAGTTCTGCAAAAACAGCCCATCAACAGTGGCTTTGTGAGAGTCTAAGTATGGCTCATTGAATCAAGCCAGCAGTTCCTCTGCTTATTTATTTAACTTTGCTAATGCAGACTAGCCCCCTCAGAGCTTACCTGCAACTGGAGGCGAGGATTTTTCTTGGTTTTGGTTGTGTTGAATTTCTGTTTTAGTTTTGCTGGTTTTAAAAAACCCCAAAAACCTCAGATAAAATTAATCCCTCAATAATAGCGGTGTAATTCAATGTACAGATGATAGTTAGATGTCGTTGGAACCAGAAATTATGATGATATGGTAATTATATTAACAGCTATATCATTCAAACTAATTTCTCTGAGAATGGAATCTGAAAATCTGAGTAATGAAATCCTAGAGAAAGGTCTCTGTTATTCTTGCAAAACTGAACTGCTTTGCTTTCAGGTAAGGGACAAGGTAGCTAAAAAGAACTCATCTGAAAAAAAGGGCAGAAACACAAAGATACCTAAAACAGAAATGACATTTTTGTTGACTCCACAAAACTTTAGCATGCCTGTTGGAGAAAAAACATTTGAAGGATAAATATCTGAGATCAGGCAGACAACTGAAGGCGTTATCTGGGGGGGGGGAATTGTCCAGCACATCATGCATATTTTGAGATTATTAAAGTAAATCTGAAATGTAACTGCGAAATAACATTATGTACTTCTGCCACTGCTGCTGCATGGGAAAGAAAACATAACAGTGGTGGAATGGTTCTCCTAAGTACCATTACAGGTATATTTGAGAGATGGAGTTTTACCAGTAAATCTGAAAGTCTTCCATATTCCTCCCATGCCACCTCTATCTATGAAATTAGATATTTTAGAAGAAACTGGATTGTTCAAACAGTACAGACAATCCATCTCACAGTGTTCAAGTGCATGATGGTAAGGGTTTGGTTTGTTATCATTTCTCACGCTTTGTAAGAAAACCACCAGGGGCATGTTTTGCAACGCAAACTTTTTGAGATTTTTGTGGTAACTGCAACTTTTTGAGACAAATTGCATTTATAAAGGAGGAGGGTCCAAGACAAAATATGAGTCTATTCCCAGGCAATTGAAATTTCCATTCATATGGAAAGCTTTTGGCAAGAAATTTCGAAGTTTTGCTGAAAACTCAGAGAACTCTTGCTGCAGATTCTGAGGGAAAAGCAAATGGCTGATGAATGACCCGGCTGCAGGAGTAACACACTTCCAGTAAGAGTGCTTGGCCGGTGTCTGCAACTCTGAGGGGCATGAGGCTTGAGCAGGGATCCAGGTGCTGCTTATCCACATCCCTGAAAAGTACTGTAAGACTTTTCAGTTTCAGCTCCAGCTGCTGATGCAGCTGAAATATTTGCCCTAGTCTTGTAGGAAAAGCATATTATGATGGATTCCCCATCCCTGGAAGTGTTCAAGGCCAGGCTGGATGGGGCTCTAAGTAAACTGGTCTAGGGGAATGTGCCCCTGCCCACGGTTGGGAGGGTTGGAATAAAATGGTCTTTGAGGTCCCTTCCAACCCAAACCATTCTGTGATTCTGTGATATTCCATGAAATATGATCAATGGTCATTGGGGATCACTTAAGAGAGCAAGAGACTTCAAGTGGACGGTCTCAAACTGGCCACCACCCCCCCAGCACAAAACTGTCATTAAATGTGAAAAGCACCATCAGTGTGACAAACTGCAGGACACGGAGCAGTTGTGATTGCAAGTCTGCAACTCTCATACAGAGGCAACAACATCAGTGATAGTCATTAAAAAAAAAAAAAATCAAGGTCTTAAGATTTTAACCCATATTTGTAATAGTAAGTATGGGGATCTTTTGCAGTCACTGAACACTGTTGTTCTGATTCAGTTCCTGCTGGGAAAGATGCTATCATCTAGCACCAACGCTATAATTCAAGGTTACTTTGAAAGCTTAGGGAAATCCCTAATTCATTTCACACATATGAGAAAGCATTTTGGAAAATGGCAGCCTGGCTAGTTTTGTCATTTTTACAGGTCTTCCTTGCAGCCTTCTTTTATTATTACTTTATCTTATTGTTGAAAAAGTTTAGTTTGCTTTTCATCTTCTGCAGCCTAAACATTTCAGGAAGCATGAGCAACAAGACATTGATTTGTCATATTGGATGGCTTCAGCTGAGCTCCAAATTTAGAATTACGTGCTGGCAAATGCCCTGTTCCACTCCAATTTTATTTTTTAATGAGATACCCAGAGTAAGTGCTTTCTCAGATTATTGCCTCCCAACTTGCATGATTTAATCATGATACATGTCTTTAGTTTGGATTCTAAATCTGAATTCTGAACTTGGAAGTTTCACTCTCCAAGTCCTTAGAATACTGAATAGTATGAATTACTCACTGTATCTGCATTTTTCTCTCAAATTGCACGGGGCTGGTGTTCAGATCAACATTTCTAATCACGTTTTTTTGTATACCAGCAGTACTCTGAAGAAACTACAGTGGCTGTATGAGGGACTGAAGATGGCTGTATCCCCCTTCTCCTCTCTCAGATCTCTGAGCTTGGATAAATACTTTGACTGCAAAAATGAAACCTGTTCCGGTGAAACCGCATGGGTGGCAATTCACTTTCACAACCTGGGATAAAATCCGTATGTTTTACACCAAATTTGGTGAGGACTTCCCCAGTATCTTTATCACTGTGCACTTCCAGGATGGGTCTTGCACCCTCAAGGGCTTCAAGGAATGGGGAGAAGAGGTCATACAGCCAGCACATCTGAACAGGGCTCAGGTTGTACCCAAGCTTTTTCAGACACCCAATAGGATGTCACAGCATGCATGCAAAGGAGCGAGGGGAACGATACCAGAAACTAAGGACAAACACTGACAGGGTAAGAAAATAATTTTACAGAAATGCAGCCCTGACAACAGTGCAAGCAAAGCCATCATCTCCTCTAGGTTCCAATACATCTGAATGCTGAAACCGTATTTGTCTTTGGCATCTGGCAGTGTCATTTAATACATTCTTATGGCCCTGCATGCAGTTAAGCATGCACTGTATATTATTTTATGATGTTTGGATTGGAATCATACTTTCTGGGTACAAGTATTCATGTTTTTGCAGATTCTTGTGTAAAGCTGGGAGAACCTGTTTCCAATTTCATGACCGTTTATCGCTAATCCAAAATGACTGCAGCATTACCTACAGACAGGAAGCTGGATGAGGTCTTGTGTGTTTTGGATGCACCATGCTCTTCCCAGGAAACTCTGTTAAACTAGTTTTATGCTTACATGAGAGGAAGACAGAAATTACTAATGGACATGACTGTGCCTAATCTATATATAGTTTTACAAAACAGAGTTAAAACTGAGATGGGTCTTATAGCAGCTCTTCATCTGTATGAGCTCGAATAATCATTTCAGCATTCCATTCAGGTTGCTGCTTTTGCTTTCTGAAAACTCAAACGGCATAAAAGCACCCTGCACTCACTAGACCAGCCAACCTTCAGGAATTTTGCCAGTTTTAGTCTCTAGGCCCAACAGTTAACTTTTCCTGAAATAACCAAAATCTTGCTGCAAAGCAATTCTTCTATACAATTCACACTACCATCTCGCAAGAGATTATGGTGGACTGCAGTCCCATTACATGTCAAAGAAAACATATTGTAGAATATTCCCTTGAGGAGCAAAACCCAATGTTGACGAGAGGACAGATTAAACTGTCCTCCAGAACAACAGGGAATTGCCTAAGAAGGATGTACTTTTCATTTTATGAACTCCTAAAATTTTAGAGGCTCATTTTGGCCAACAGCTGATTTAGAATTCTTCTAATAATTCTTGTGAGAAAAGGATTTTTGCTGATTTATAGCAGTCCAAGATTTTGATGGATAGAAATACCTGTCAGATTACTCTCTTAATAATTCTGGAATTTTATGTTCAATCATAATCATACAGTCAAGGTGCACATATTTTTTTCCTCTTAGAAAGTTAATCATTTCATTGGAACTTTGCTGAAAAGTATTAGAATCCTATTTGCTTGAAAAGGATTTTAATTGATTGGATTGTTTATAATTCTGTTCAAATACTTTGCTCTTTATGTTATTTAAGTAAGGTTTTCAAGGAACATGTATTTTTGGCCATTTAGAAATATTACTCCAAGTTTAACTTCCAATTAATTGAACCCGTAGTTAGTTAGTGGTAAGCTTAAACGATAGCAAGCAAACCTCAAAGTTGCATCTTAATTTGATAGCATTTGATATTAATGAACATCTGTGTGATCCATCCAGCATTACAAGGAGAAAAATGAAAATATGAATTTAAAAAACACTGTTCATAACATAGAAAACAAGAAAAGGTATTACTAAGGCTCTAACTAAAAATCCATTTTCAAAAACCATTTTAAACTATTTGATACAGTAGTGTCATACATTGTTTATGTCTTTTGTTGTCTTTTACAAGCTTTCTGTAAGAACAAGAAATTTCAGTCAACCGAGCTCAAATGCCTGTGACTAACCCCTTCCCCCAAAACAATTCCATACCTAGATTTTATTCCCTGAGAAAAAGCTGTACCTACACTTGCTCCTTGTAAGAAAGTTAGAGAAGAAAACCTTCTTCATGAAGGGTACTGCTCTCAGTGCTTCTGAACATGATGGAGATCTCTGAAGACAGTATTTTCTAATTCTTGCTTAGCCTGTAGGATAAAATTTGGTGCTTTTTTTCTATTGAAAACAATGGTTATTTGACTAACATAATTATGAATTACACCGTGTTTTGGTGTTTCTTTGAACAATTTACATTTTTCTATATTACTCTATAAATGTCTTCAGGGTTTTTTCTCAATAATTTTATTATTGGATTTTTATGTATTTAGTTACAGTAGATTATGATCTCCCTGGCTAGCTTTTTAACTGTCAAACCATTGAATAGAGTCGAAATGTAAAAATCAACAAAGAATACATGTCAAAGTAGGTTCACAATCGATTTGTAAACCCCTAGAAATAATTACATTTGTAGGAAACTAAGAACAAAGCCATGTTTGTCCCTTGCCACTTGAGCTCTATAGTGTGAATCCCACCAGAATTCAACAGCTGTGAAGCCACAAGCATTACTCAATATCCTGAAGGGAAAATAACCTGAGGCAGCTGTAACAGCTCCCCATTTCCATTCAGTACAACCTCCCCTCTCCCCAGTAATACTCTGTCACTCGGGCTCAGTATTTTTCAGGCAGGTTCTGGGTAATTTTGTCGAGGAAAACAGATGAGAACTTGACCAGAAGGTACCTACAGAAGTCAAACATCTCCAAAGAGAAAACTAACTGTCCATCACCTTCCCCAAAGGAAAAAGCACTTCAGCACAAAAGGGAAGTAGGAGATAAGAATTTCTGGGGTGAACAAGGGGGTACAGGGCTGCAAGAATGAGTTACCTGGACAAGCAGGGGAGGCTCATGAGGATCCAGAAATCACAAGAATGGCTGTGCCCAATATGTACCAAGGAATAAAATGCTCCACCCCTTCTATCTTTTCTGCCTGCAAAATAAGGGACTTGACTGATGATCACAGTCACACACCTAGTGCCAGGTGTCACATCCAGGAGGAAAGGAGAAGACAAAAATGCTCAGTTCATGGGAAAATATCACAGCTCAAAATACCTACAGGACTATCAAGGACCTAGAAAACAGTTTATGGATGAAATGCAGGAAGAAGATTCAAAAGGCGCCTGTTCCATTTCCAGCTGCCAAGACCCCTTGGTGAGACTTTAAAGAAGGTCATTGACTTTCTTATGCCCTAATATCCACAAAATGTTTTTACATTCCAGGTTATTCAACTGCTTGTTGAGAAGTCGGCTCAGTCCTTTCTGATAAATGTTTCACATGGAATAATTAAATAACCAGCAGAGAAAAAAGTGTGTGTGAAATCATCAGGCACCATCCTAGCTGTTCAGATTTTAAAATAATTATTATTAATAATATTATTAAAATTATTATTTAAGAAAAATGTTTCTCTTCAAATAGCACAGACTTGTCAAAACCAAACCTTTTGTAGGAATGTATCAATTTAAAGTGATCCATGTCCAAAACACAAATTGTGTTGCAACCGCAAGATTTTTTACTCCTACCCACCTCTCCTATATCTTGAAGGTGAGAGATTTATCTCAGATTTAAGTCCTGGTTTGACTCAGAGATAAGAGGTCTTGAACCTGTGTCACGCAAAGCAGAAGTAATCTATAAGCTTAACCGAAGGATAGAATGGTCTTGTTTGTGATTTTTTTTTCTTAATTGCTATTATTGTCCAGATACAAAGTAGAAAAAGTTCTACATCCCCATTTTATTTTTACTTTTTTTCCCCTGTGGGTTGGGAAATCTATTTCCTCTTCAGCTTTAGGCACAACTTACTCATCCCTGCACCATTTGGCCATCATAGGACTTTCTGTACCTTCAGTTATTCTCTCCATTTTCCTAAAGCTGCCATCAGGGAATTAGTGCTCCAGGTGCATTTTCGAGCAGCTTCCAGGGATAAAATGTGTCTGTTAAAGCAAGTGCAGTGCTCCCTGTTAGTTATATTCAACCTGTGAAGGCAGAGCTTGGCCCAAGCACTTCACATCCAGGAGCTCTCCGTTCTGAACCACGTTGGCTTCTCATTTCAGGAGACAAACCAGCCTTTCCCACAGCAACCTGCTGTATGTTTGAACAAAAAAAAAAACCCCACCAACCAAACACATGGGTTTCTGAAAGCACTGAAAAGATATAAGACCAGATTCACCAATAAGTTCCAGCTGCTTTGCACTCCTTTGGCAGCACAAAACAGCTGTAAAGCTGGTTTATCTGTGTTTAGCCAAGCCCATGGATACCTTGCATCATCAGAATATGGAAAAGTCAGGACTTTATACTGAATCAGGCCAGTAGAAAACATTATACTGCTACTACACAAAGCACAGGGAGATAAAACACAAACATACCTTCAGCCTGCTGTACACTACTATTCTGGACTAAATCTTGCCACATGTTGTCTAGAAGGGGAGGGGGAATCTCCATTTTGTTCTTCTCAGTTATATATCTGAAAAATGCTCTGTGCACATGCTTCTTTAAAGATACTCAAG
The DNA here is from genome assembly GCA_013398055.1 of Ifrita kowaldi. Taxonomy (NCBI): domain Eukaryota; kingdom Metazoa; phylum Chordata; class Aves; order Passeriformes; family Cinclosomatidae; genus Ifrita; species Ifrita kowaldi. The sequence goes on along the minus strand of VZRS01009627.1, from coordinate 70,903 downwards.
ACAACAAATAACCACATTTAAATGTTCCAAAAGTATCAGTTTTTAATGATACTTTGAATGCATTTTGTTATACCACATATTTGAAATATTATGAAGATTGGCAAAGTTGTCCCATTTTAAACAGACAGTATTTTATACAGGGGATATATATTTTAAATACATGTGCAATAAATTTTAAGCAAATGCATTACAAGTATATAGAAAACCTATATTTTTTTCCATATGCGAAGCAATGATCCCTGTTATAGCCATTTTATTGCTCACTGCAGACAGTTATGTGAAGCAGACTGCATTCATTTTATTTTTTCTCCCAGAAACCTGGAAAATTTTTGCAGATCCCTCACTTACCGTTAGCACGATAACTGAACCCTATTACAGACACCATGTAGCTGCAATGTAAAAGCTACCTCTTGAGCTCTATTGACAGAGCTGTGTGTTTTAACATGAGCTCTTAAAAAGCTGGAAAGCAAATCAGTCCTGCTTGGGTTCATGTCCTCACTCCTCAGAGATCCATATCTTTATATCCTTGACTTAATCACGCTGTATCTGAAAGCTTCCACTCACAGTTTCCTTTCAGTACTGGAAATATCTGCATCAGAAGCAGAGGGCCACAGTTAAAACAACCTGGTGACTAAACCAAGGATTACTTGCAAAATCCCCCTAATGTTGGTGGGGTGATTTCATTTCACAACCAATTTGTTGTAGCTTCCAAATTTTCGAGTGTTTTGAGCACTGAAAGAACTGGCGCTCGTGGTTGGGATTATAGATCTTGCTTGGCTGTAAAACAGCTTGTTTGTTAAGAATGAATTCCCAGCTGAAAGCAAATTTATTCATACACTACAGTAAAACCAAACAACTGATCTTCCTGGGATGCAGAGTTCCAAGCCATTCTATGGCACTTCTCAGGTGCCCAGAGAACAAGAAATTAGGAATCGGAAGAAAGACAGATCTGTTCTCTGATCATGTAAACTTTTGATCCTACTTGCAAAGAAAATTATTTTGTTCAGGGGCAAATCTATTTCTGGAACTTTAAAAGATTTTTGCTTGTCATCTCATCCCATTATTGCTATTTTATTTCAGCAGTCAGCTATTTTAGTATTCCGGTTTCCACATCATTGCAGACTAGATCTGTCCTCTTTTGACAGATCCGAAATACCAGGGTGTGCAGAACATGCAGTCATTTTACAGCTTTTTCAGATAATAAATTTTACTCTTCACACAAGGAATCGTTTAAATCATATCCAGACACCAGCTCACTTAGGAAACTCCTGCTTTGAGCCATTAAACAGTATCTTCCCAACTCCTGTGGAAAGAACAATACTCAATTTCCCCCATCAAACCCCATCCTGACCACAGCCAGTAGATGACACCTCAGACTTACTGAGAAATCCCCTGTGAGGCTTCAGGCTCTTTCTAGCCATTTCTGCACCCTGTGTATGTTTCACCAACTGAAAATGAAGAAGCCTGGCATCTGAATAGACACAAAAATTTGTGTGCCTTCATAAACAGTCCCAAAGACACAAATGTGGTTCTGGAATCACCAGCTCAATAGGTGACAGGATCCTTAATTGCTTACATGGCAAAATACTTCATTACTTAATAATTCATGAGTCACAGTGTAAACAGCAGCTCGGAGCCACAGCACTTTCCCACCAGCTCTCAAAAAATGCTGTCCTCTAAGAGAAATTATGAAAGTTGGTATTCCCTCTTTCTTCCTCTTACTTCAGTGCTATGGAAAAGGACTTATGAAAGTCCTACAGTGACTTTAGATATAATCAAAGGGAAAAAAAAGACATTTAAATGGTGACTACAGCGTACATGATGGTAAATATCCCAGCTTAAACTAATCCAGGTAACAACAGCAAGAGAATGCCCAGCATTGTGGGTCTGTGATTCCTGCACATAGCCACAGCTGGGGAAGGGTTTGCACGCTGTTTTGATGTATATAAAAACTCTGCTCCACTGTTATTTTATCATGCTAAGAGCGATGAGTTAAGACAGAGATGCAAGTACATGCCAAATACTTCTGGTTTTATACATGGATTTACTCCTATAATTACAAGTCACACTGACTGTGGTGCTAGAAGCCAGTGCATCCCAGTGGGTATGAGAATCTTTGGGAACACCTCCCAAAATGGGAAAGTCCTGTAAAGTTCATGTATCTTTGTGTATTTAAATGACAGGTATGATACACCAAACTCCATGCATATTTATATATATTTATAGAGAGAGTGCATGTCTGCAGCTGTATGGACATACATAATCAGTCATCATATAAATTTCAGACTTATATGTTAGTCATATAATTGGATGCCACCATCACTAATGAGTAAGTCATGTTCCAAAACTTACATTAATCTATATCAGCCATGCAGAAATTGTCATAGATCAGCATTATGGTCATGTCTGTATTTTTATTTTTCATTTGAAAGTCAAATATTGTGAGGTGTTTTGTTGTTTGTTGTTTGTTTTTTTTTTTTTTGAGGGATAAATGGCTTTGCCCATCATCTTGGGCAGCTTTACTTAATGGCACATGTTTCCTAAATTTCTCTGAGTACAATGAGACTGATTTCTATCCTTCCTCAACTGCCTCCAAAAAGTGAGCCAGTTATGGCCACATCACTGAAGATGCTTCAGTACAACTCTTCTGGAATGAACCATCTTCTTAAGCAATAAAAATATACCAGGGCCAAGAACTAGTGTGTATCTGTGTTTCCACTTACCATCTCCCCAGTTACCCAGAGGCTGCCTCAGGGTCCAAGTTCACAATGAAATTCCAAGAAAGCTATATGATGGTATTTCCATCCAACATCAGAAGAATGTCTACCTCTCACACACTGCCAACTCGTTCTGAAGAAAACAAGCAAGAATTCAAATTTTTTCTAAAGGGCCAAGCTAACTCTGACTCTTTTTTATCACTACCTGCAGTGAAAGACCTCACAAACATCCAGGAGTATAATCCAAACAATGCTAAGCACTTTGGGAATTCCCTCCTGTATTATTAAGGAAGCACTCATTTTGTCTTGCTTTTCTGGGAATATTTCTGCAAAGTATTTTTTGTGCACATCAATTTTTGTGAGGGACCCAGTGTTCCTCTGAATGCAGCACCTGAAGAAATACTTTTGCATATATGTCTGTAAATATCTAAACTGACGTGAATCAGCAGTGGAACTGCTGCTCTGACCACCCTGTCTGTAAAGCAATGTCTTCAAGAAATTTGACCGGAAAGAAATTAAATGTAAAGCCTGTAGGTCAGCCAATAAATCTGGCTTGTGTCTTTCTCTCTTCCTCAGGCAGGAAAGAGCCCAGATCTTTCTAAGTCTGGTATCCAGGTACATAGCCAAAACCAAATGCTACTTCTGCTGGAGAAGAAGACAGGAAAAGATTTTATACGTTCTAAATATTTTCCTCTCTCTTTGTCTTTGGTGTGTCACACACTCTCATCCTAGGAAGATTTACTTCCCACTGATTTTTTTCAGGTGCTGCCTTATCCAGTGAGCAAACAGATATGACACTGTGTTATTTAGAGTACAGGCTTAAGAAAAAAAACAAACAAAAACCAAACCCCAAAAAACCCCCATAAGACTACTTAATTTTGTATTTGCAGAAGTCAGAATAATAAACTAACATTTGCTTCTGAACATTTACAAACCATTCCATAACCCAAGTCTACTCAAATTATTTACTGTAATAATTTCAAAGAGCAGACACTAACACTAGTATTACAGTCAAAAAGGGAAATAAACATCTATGGAGATCTTATTTCTGTTCAGGACTTTTTTGTTTCCTTGCGTTAAAAAATTGTTCAGAAAAATAACTTGATTTCACCTTATTACTGTGTAATTAAGGTTTGCGTACATGACGTACCATTATAAACTCTCCTGGACATTCACAAAACCAATTCATGTAAACTTTTAGATTTGTTGCAATTATCTTCCACAATTCCTCACCATTTACACATTATCATTCTTGATAAACAGTTAAAAAGCTTTATAATTAATCATTAAAGCAAAATCAAAATTTCCTCATCACTTCTCTGCTTTTACTTCCCTTCTTCTTCTCTTGGTTTCTTTTTTTATTTCTTTTTCAACCTTTAAGGCCTGACCAGAGCTTTTGGAGATTACATTAATAAGTATCTTTCCTAAAAAGTACACGTGATTTATTCAACAGTGCATTTCTACAGCAATTCTATGCCATAAATTGAGATCCAGTTGCAGCTATTCTTCTGAGAGTTTCAGATGGCAGCCAGCTCCAAACATGGGCAGGTAGCATTTCAAGTTGAGTGTGAGCTGCCTACAACAGAAATATCTCACATCCAGTCAGGAACTAATCCAGATCGAACTGATGCAACTCTTGAACCTCTTCCCACATGGTCAGCTTGCCAATTGCAATAAATTAATAAAAAGATATAGTTGCCAAAGGACGTTTTGAGACATGAAACAATATAATTCTTTTTTAATCGTGCAGCAAAAGGGCACGTGTACTCCAACGCTTTTGTGATGGATACAGATGTATCCGTAATAAAACAGAGAAAAACATTGTGTAAGTGCATCTTTCAAGCCTATGGGGAGCACAGTGAAGTGTCAGAATTCTGTGTACATAACAAATGTGTGGATTCCCTGGGCAACAGACCTAAACAATACTTTACTCCAGACCCTTTCCTTTGAAAATTACAAAATCTCTTAACCATTTCAGCAAAATCATTGTGTTCAAAATTCATGATGACTGTTTCACAGCCAGGTTTTCACCAATTGTCATGATAAAAATCTGGAATTCAGTTGAATTCCAAGGAACACATGATCCAACAGAAGAAGAAAAATACTCCAGCTCTTCATGACAGATTGATTTTGAAGGTCATGTGTTTGAGTTGTTCAGCTACAATGGGTCCACGAGGGCCATGCTGTATCCTCACTCATCCTTGGAAGTGCATGAGGTGATCATGTTTGAAGGGCTGGAAAGAGCAGACTGAAGCTCAAATGGATCAATTAAGATGTTTATAGGAAAAGGCTTTATGACCCTAGGTTCTCTAATAAACTTTTCCCATTATAAAAAGGCAATGAAATTATTCAGTTTAATAAATCCTCTGGTGTTTTATATAAAATATAATATTAAATAATGAGAAAAGAAATATTCTGCTCTTTTTTTCTTTTTTTTTTCCTTTTAGTTAAGTTTTTCGGCTTNTTGCTAAACAGATGGTCCCAGAAAACTACTGGAAGAAATGCATTAAAAATATTCTTTGCTTTTGTGAACAAAATGAAAATGTCTCATCTAAACCACTTTCTACAGGGGGTTCAATGAACAAAAATCCAGAGCCTGTATGGGAAAATGTGCACGGAAAAAGTTGCACCATCCTGGCAGGACAGTGTGGAAAAGTGCATCGCAAACTTCCCTGTCATAACTTCACCTGGCCTGCAGTTCAGCCAAGAGATCTTCTGGCTGCAGTGCTATGAAACCTTAATTTCATCACTAACACGCAGGAGCGTCACTGCAGTCATTTTACAGGGTCTGTAGAAAGAACTGAGGGAAGAAAGGCAAGAGGAAAAGTAGAGATGGGGAACTCAGACAGCTGAAAGTGATAAGATTTGTTTTCCCCAGAAAGCTGGTCTTTTGTGTGTATCAGTAACATTGCTCAGTGATAAAAATTTGAAAATGCACAAAAAAAAATATAAAAGGCTCTGTTTTGGACTGCTTGTGGCACCCAAAAGGAATGCAAGAAAAAATCAAAGAGTGGAAAGATAAAACAAGGCATTTCCCATCCCCGTGGTACAATGGAAAACATAAAACATTTGACTCACAACAGGATGTTCCAGGATGCAGTCAATAAAAAATAAAAGTATTCCAGGCAAGTAACAGCATTCTCAGGGCTAAAAACTTTCTGCTTTTATTCCAACATATTTGAAATCAATTTGTTCTCTTATTACTATCTCATCTTTCAACTCAGAGGAAAATGCTTAGATGGTGGTTTACCCATCAGTAACTCCATTTTGGAGCTACAGCTACCAAAATCCTATAGGCACAGATTAGTTTCCATTCTTGTGCCGCTGACTGTTTTCCTTACACTGTTGCTTTCTTATGGCAAAGGTTGGTTCAATAAAGATTAGGGTCAAGGCGTGATAAATTAATTCAGTTTGAAAGGGAAGTGGCTCAGCACGTCTCTAACTGTGTCCTCCTGGATTTCAGGGGGTATATTCTGCTCCCTGTCCCCATCTACCAGCTCAGGAGGACAGTTTCCTGAGGATAACCAGTCTTACCTCAGACTTTTCCTTGTCCTCCCCAAGTCCAATAAAGAATGGAGGTTTTCCTTGCCCCTCCTTTTCCTATTAATGTATTTATTTTAAAAAGGTCTTATTATTATCCTTTGTAGAAGTGGCCAGGTTAAGTTCTAACTAACTTTCACTTCTAATTTTCTTTCTGCATGACCTGAAGACATCCTTAAGCCCTTCCCAAGTTACCTTCCCCTTTTTCCAAAGGTGATATACTCTTTTCTTCCCTGGGTTCCTGTGAAAATCCTTGCTCAGTCAGGCCAGTCTTCTTGACCGTCATCCCATCTTTTGGCACACAGGGACAGCCTGCTCCTGAACCTTCGAGATTTCTTTCTTAAAGTATGTCCAGCCTTCCTGAGCCCCTTTGCTTTTAAGGGCTGCTCCCCAAGAGACTTTCCAAATCAGTGTCCTGAACAGTCCAAAATCTGCCCTCCATAAATCCAGGGTAGCTGCTTTGTTTTGATGCCCCTCCTACTTCACCAGGTATTGAAAACTCTGTGATTTCATCATTACCTCAGTACTTTCTTCTAACCCAGCTGACATTAAATGTCGATAAAAGGTCCCCACACAACCTGAGTTAAACAAAATCCTTTAGGAAAGCCCATCCCACACCAGAATATCCCAGGAAAGCCACATCTGAATATTCTCCTGTCAGGTACCAGAACAGACACCAAGGTTTTTAACATGCCACTTAAGAGCAATGTGTTAACATAGTCTAAGAACCTTTTCCTACCAAACATATGGTCCTTAAATTGAGTCAGATAAATGTATTGCAAAACTAAGGAACAATCTGTGATGCAAAAGATAAGGTATTAAATGTGGGGGGGCTTTTTCAGTCTGAGAGGAATATTAAAGCAGCAATGCAACAGAATAAAAAAGAAATGGCATTAAACTAATTTAGGAAACCCAGAAGAGAGTAAAGATGGGCAGTTAAGATGCATTAGATTTGTCTTTCAAGGAGCCAAATCTTTGAAAACTCTTCTGTTTGTGACTGTTCTAACATCACACTTTTTTCTAGAGTAATACCTTCCAAAAATTCACCACTTAAATAGGTTTTCACAAGGCTTCTTATGGTGTTGTTTAACAGAATATGCCACAGAAGTCTCCCTTAACAGCACCAGCTCACAACTAGAGAAACCATGGAAATGCCATAACTTAAAAACAAAAAAAAATTAAAGCAAGCAGTCATGTGCTTAAGTGAAACATCTGAAAGGAAAGAAGGGTGGTTGTGTCATAAAAGAAAAGACCCAGAGACGCATGAATGACATGTTCTGGATGGGAGAAAATTAGTGTCCCCCTGTACAGTGCTGTGTTTAAACTCAGAAGGACGTGTAGTGTCCTCACCTACTTGGTGTTAATTGCCTATAAAACTGTATAGCTCTTATTAACCAGTAGCCAATGACAACTGTGCTTATCACCTCTCTTTGCTCAGTGAGTGGGGTAAGAACAAAAAGTCCCTTCAAAACTACTCTTCATTAAGCTCTTTGAAGTTTGTACCAGTGGAATTTTCCATTTCTGCTATTTGATCTGGATAACAAGGCCTAAGTGAGCTCTGCTGCAATACCCTGACTAGGTGGAAAGGAACCTGATTTTGCCAGAGTTAACAGAAACAACTTCATGCGCACGGTTATTCTCTAAATTATTCCCCTCATTCATCTTGAGATTGAGTTGTCTGATTTTCTTTAAATTAAATTTTTCAGTTGCAATTGCCATTACCTAGGATTTTTTTATTCCAGACTGGGAGCCTGATCTACAGTTAGTAAATGGAAAGCGTGCCAAGCAGCAACAGTAAGAATATGGTGAAGTATCTGCCCTATGTTTATCTATTCCATCTAAAACAGTATCTTGTTTTTTACACAGTGTTACTACAAGTTACATATCTTTTCATCTGGTAAACCTACCAGAAAAAATATCTGAATTTCATCTTCTCCTATAGAATGCACTGATTCAGGAGTACCACACAAGAGATGAAGTTGCAAGGCACTCCATTCTCCTTTCTCACTGCACTCGGAGCTGCTTTAAAAAAATGAATTTATATTTGTTAGAAAAGTCTGAGAATCCTTCCACTGGAGCTCTATGAATAAAGTTACATTTTGGTTCTCTAGAAGGCTTAGAATGAGACACTGAGAAAAAATGGGCAGGACCTACAGTGAAATGCTTCCTTCTGTTTTCAAGCTTTTAAATTTACTAAAAGGAAAGGGATTCTTGTGTTTTCTACCTGTGAAATTTAAAAGGATAACTTTTAAAAAAGGAGGGACAAAATAATGAAGCCACAGACAGTTTGGCACTTGCAGAAATAAACTCACTTGTGTTGCTGCAGAGCCTGTCTCAGGCTAAAATGACTTGCCCCTGAGACACTACACCCCACTGACCATGAGGGGAGCTTAGGCTGACTAACTTAGACTGAGCCATCTAACTTAGGGCAGGTAAATCTCATCTTGCCTAAGATGATCTGTGTGTTTAGATGCCCATCTGTTTCCTGCACGCACACACCCCACCACAATTCTGCAGGCCAGAATATGAAATGTTGTGTTATGATGGCTTTAGCCATAGACTTTATATAATCATTTCCTACACACACCTGACACACCAGATCTTTTGATGGCAAGAGTCTTCCACAGCCCTCTCTCAAAGGCAATGTGTAGGTTATCCCACATAACATGGGACAGAGTCATTAGAATATGCACTGTATTCCTGTCTCATATGCTAATTTAAGCAGGGTATCCCTACAATATCTCTATATTTCCTTATTATTTCTGGGACCTATTGAACTGCATACATGCAGAACTGCAGCAAAGGACTATTCAATAACATCACAATCAAAATTGTTTGGGCCAGATTCTACTTGATTCTGCTTCCTGGATGAGCTGCTCACAAAACATCCTTTGAAATGCACGTAGGAGTAAAATGTACACTGTAATCCTTCATTTTTTTTTATTTTTCTTACAGAAAGAAGTATTTAAGCAAGCCCTGGAGTACTGCATACCATTTTCGCCACTGCTCTACATTCTCTGTCACAGGTGGAATGCTGTGGTTGCTCCCCTTTTTGATGAACCCATTTTCTCATGAACACTAAGGGCAGGTCATCCACCTGCTATTTCACAGTTCGGGCCATTATTCCACGTTTCCCATTTTATCCTATGCCCAAGCTACTTTTCAAGCCACTAGTTTTAATTGGCTATTAATGGGGGAGTCTTTTGTTTTGTTTTGCTTCCAGAGAAGTATTCAGTCAAGCTCCTGCAAAAAGATTCCAAGCATATAGGTGAGCCCTCTCACTCTCTGTTTAACATACTTGCTCCAGGCACAGTACTTCCGCTGGAAGAGATTTTGTACCTAACTTCACTGACTTCCTGAAAGCGTCCATAACTTCTCCTACAGATTCCTTCTATATTGCACCAGCCTGGAATTTTGGGGAAAATACAGAAGAGATCTGTCTTTTACTGCCCATCACAGCAACCTTTTCTTTTTTTCTTGCAGACATATTTAGAGTTTAAGTTACAGGGCAAGAAGTCAAGAGCTTCTTTCATTCATACAGCTGAAAGAAACCAGTTTTTCTTCCCAACACGACCTTCTCCAAAAGACAGACCACTCAACATGACCCCAAGTTCTTGCTCAAGGTTATAGATTCCACCTGAGTTATATTCTTTAGAAAGCACTCCACTTCTGGTTTAAAAGCTTTAAGTTACCAAGAAAACTCCACAGCTTTGTGAAAATTCCACTCCATGTAACTTTTAATGCATCACTTTAATGTCTGCCTAACGTCCATGCCCATAAAGTGATTATGGCTTCCCTTGAGCACAAACAGTATTAAAAGCCCAATTATTAATAGAAAAGGTTTTACGACATGCACTTAAATTATACCTTTACTAATAATTTGAGGTTCTCAACATGCGAGCCATGTACTTCCAGATGCTAGTACAATCTCATACAAAAAATGGGAGTTCCATTTTCTGCTGTTCACTGGATATGCACATGTATGTATAGATATATCCTTTTTTTTTAATATATATCGATGTATTTAATTTTTAGCTTTAAGCCCCTGATATTCACTGAGATTTGAAATTTCTTCTATTTTCTTTTGACTCTTGTCTATCTCTGAAAGTTCAGAACACAGATGTGAGAACCATATCCATTAAGGATCTAAGGCAGAACAATATATTTTCTCACCAAACTTTAAATTGACACATTATATTTTTCTAGCAACTCTCACTGCCCTCACACCCCACACTAGCACACGTGGCTGAGCTGTGTGTACCAGCTCACTGCCTTCTGGAACTGTCCTCTTACACCACTGGCTTTCTCAATAAACAGTTTCATAAATCCAGCATTAAAAGGACATTTAAGTGACCAAGGACAAAACACTCCCTGGAGAAAGAGGATTCATTTCCTGAGAGTTCCTTTGAGAAAAGCATTCTAAAGGCTGTATTTCTCAGCTCACTCATCTGTCAGACAGCACACATTGCATCCACAGCATAATCCACATGATTATTTATTAAGTATTTAGAGATGTCACCCTCTGCCAACTTGGCATTTGGGATACCAGTTCTTTTAGGGTGAATTTAAATAAGTCGAGCCTTCTTTGTGCCTCAGTCCTTCAGCTTTAAAATGGAAATTATTCTCTTTATCCTCTTCTAATTAGCAAGATACACAGTGGTAAAACAGTATCTCAGCATCCACATGAAACTTTCGCTACTTCCTGAAAGAAAGCTTTGAGGCCTCATTAGTCTGATTCATTACTCTATCATGATTTTGCTAAAACAAGTATTGCAATGAAATACACACTTTGAGATTAAAAACCAAGTGAATATTTAATGGCCATCTCAGTGTAAGAGGCAGCTGAAATTCCTTGTCTCTGAAGACCACTTAACACTAGCAGGAGCCCTCCTGTAAACATTTTATGGATCACTGACTTCAACTAGTGTCCCACTCTTTCAGGATCTTCTTGTAATTACATCCCAAATATTGTATCTAACCCCAGCAGAAGAAATACGGAGAGGCAGTAATCTCCGAGCTCAACTTCAGACATTTATGGCTGTGCTCACACAATGTGTTTCAGAAGTACAGCAGAATCAGAAGCTCTCCCCACATGCTCAGCCTCGTGCCACTGTTTGCTGTTCTCTGAATGCTGTCTATCATTGCACTCCCTGAATTAATTCAGACTGTAAATAAGAAGCATAAAGTGAAATGGGATCACTGCTTCCTCTCCCAAAGAGTGTAAGAAACCTCTGGCCCAGTAAATGAAGTTTCTGAAAAGGTTTGTAAATCAGAGTTCTGGAGCCATGGGCTTTTAGTATTACAGGCTGCTACATTTTAAACACATGGTTTTAAGGCAATAGTTTCATACCGTGAGAATGGGAGTCCTCTGGCAATTTCAAGAGACAGGAGAACTGAATCAGCTCTGGCAAGTTCAGTCTCAAAGAAAACGTTACTCAAGCCTCTTTAACTCTCTATTTTGAGCGGACCTAGGCCTTAATAAGTATTTTCTTGCAGTGGTATTTGAGGACTGTTGTTGTTGTTGTTATAGAAACTTGTAGATGTTTGTTGCTGGGTTTGAGATATTTGCAGTTTCCCAGTTAGAGGATGGCTCGTTGCAGCTGCATACGGCAGAGTTTGTAAATTCTCAGTTACTAACAGCCCAGATTATAAGAAACCCCCACCTGACATAATTTACTAGCTCTTCCTACAGCTGTTGATTGCCTAAGTGAGAAGTGTGAACACTGAAAACCAGTTTTATGTGCTGAGGCCTGAGCACCGCATAAAGACTCCGTGCTGTGTGACAGAAGTGCAGGAGCACAGCTGCTCCCTCCCACTGATACAGCAGTCCCTGGGGACCCCAGCTGATGGAGGGGAACTTATGGAGGCTGTCAGTCACCTCTGAAGTCTCCTGGCCACCTTCGTTGATGCTTCCAACCTTCCAGTTGTCACAGGGTCTTTCTTGTTCCTTGAGTAATCAGGGTTTTACCACAGTATTTGTTTCTTAAGCTTTGAACTATAGCTGTGGACAGCCAAATTCTTCTCCCACTTGCACTCCCTGAAGTTGAAGCTGTCCTGGATTTGAAATGGAGAGCACACCTGCAGGACTCTCCATTTGGGTTTTGGTGATGACAACACAGAAAAGGGAGAGATCAGGTAAGAATATTCAGGAATTAATCAAAAGCATAAGATGCCTTCTTCACAGTTATTCAAAGGCTTGAGGCCATTCTTGAGCAATTTTTCTGCAATCATTTGGTGATTACATTTTTGGCCCTCTGTGGTTGTCATTTATCTATGTACTTAACTGCATATTAGTGATGGAAGAAATCTATCCTATCTCATATCCATCCTTGGTGAGCTTAACTTCATGAAACAGAAATTCTTCTAGAGATAACAACAACCATAGGAAAATTCTGATGGTTTTGGTTTATCCCCTTGGGCATGACAAATACTGAAAATGTTCATTGCCACTCCATATTCTGCATGGAGAAAAGAATGCAAAAGGAATTTTCACTGTGACCCTGGGAACGAAGCCACAAGTCACGTGCTCTTGAACATGTAGAGTGAGGGCATTCTTGAATAATCAAATCCAGTAATGTTCACACAGCAATAGCCTCACTCATAGTTCCAGTCCTGAGAGATCTGAGGAAAACCTTCCAGTATATTTGAGATTCAGGAAGAGCTCTTGAAAGCTGTAAGGATTTTTTTCTGTCACTTTGAAGGTGGGGATATGCCTTTTGACCATAGTTCATTTTTCAGACAAAGGCTATCTTCATTACTATTTGCCCAGCACTGTTGTAAGGCAGCTTACAACCGCACAAAGGACCCGTTCTCCTGTACGAACTGCTCAAGTGAAAATCCAGATAGAGGGGGAGTCAGTGTAGCCTCACAAGAGGCAGCTGTCTCCCTTACTGACAGTGACAGACTTCAGGGCTCACAGCTCTCAAAAAGCTGTGGCTAACACTGCTGTTTTACTTTCTTTTCACAAGCACAACAATGTGGGAGATGATGTTGCCGAAGAATCACGGTTGGTTCCTTTTCTCATTAAGTCCTGCCTAACTGAGGCAAGGCCAGCTGTTTGGGGATAAACCAGGAGCAAACAGAAGCTGTTCTGAGTGAAGGTTTGAATGGCACTTTATCCACCCATTCACATCAATCCAACCAACTTCCACTAAGGGAGATAGCTTCAAGTTTTCCTCCTGAACTTGCATACAAGGAATATGCAGACATGGGAAACCCAGAAGTCTGTCCTGGTTGAAGGGAGATGCCCAACACACATATCACTTGGGTTTCTGAGATCCAGTACTGTCGTTTATCTCCACCAGTATCCCAAAAAAGCTTGGCTGGTGGTCTACCCATTTATGGACCCATCAGCTATGTCCTTGCATAGCTCTCCAATCCTTTTTAGCTCCATGCATCATCCTCTCACCTTCCTCCTACCAACTGCATGCAAAAGGAAGTTACCACATGACACTGAGCTGGTAGAACTACAATGATAATGTTCAATTTTCCTCTTGCAAGGGAATTCTCTGCAAGTAAAGAGAGCTCTTCACGTCTCCTTCACTGCTCTTCACAGTTTCTAGAGGTATAACAGTTTATGTGATTGGATGCCTCATCCATTTTTATGGATGATGACAGAAAGATTCTTCCCTTTACAGTAATATATACATAATTAAGCAGGTCTGGATTCAGCTACAGAAAGAAATGGATGGGTGCCCACACCCATTTTTCACGATTTGTCCACACTCCCAAATGGCCCAGTAGGATTGACTGAACAAATATACCAGCAGTTGGGATAGACCAGGACAAATCACATGAAACATCTCTCCATTTCACTGCAATTAAAACCTGCTGGAACCAGAATTTGCGCTGTATTAATGAATCCAAATCTTTACTGTTGTGGTATTGGAACAGACAGCTTCCAGAAGAGGAAATGGGAAGGCAGCCATCAACCTCAAGATGACAAGAGAAGAAATAATCTTTTCTGTAGAATCCTTATGAGGACACTGAAACAGTGCTCTGTCACAAGAAGATCCTGCCAATAGGGAAAAAAAAAAATGAGGGCAAGAGAAAAGGAGAAGTTTCAGGAGCCTTTCCATCAGATTCCAAACATCTTTCATTTTCTTAAACTAAGAACAAGTGATGATTTTCTGTACCGGAAAATTAATTTTTTCCTCCCCCACAAATATAGAGTACGAATCCCTGTTCAGTGACACTTCTTAATAATGCCCTTTTATGGATACTTTGGAAAGAGATTGTGAGAAAGGAGCAATACACACTGTAGACATGAATGTTACATGTGTTGCAAATAGCTTAAAATCTAAAAATTGGAAGGTAGGATAGCTATAAACAACCTAATTGATGAATTATGTAATTATTCAAAACCATTCATAAACCAATTATTGATAATTTATTAAACCCTACAGTATGTTTACTTTATTGATTATTTTCATTCATGGAGCTGTATAGTTTCTATGTCTACAGTAACCAAAATTATTCCTTTTAAAAATTAGCAGGTGGAGAAACAGAGGTAGAGAATCCCTTCACAAAGTACCAAAAACCCATGACATTAGTAGATAACCACCTCAAGAAAGCGACTGCCACACAAATATTAACTAGAAAAAGACATGTAGCAAAAGAGAGGAAAAACAGCTAATCCATACAGTCTGTTGGAAATTCGCAAGACCTGTGTGTTGGCAGGCTGTCAAGGGGAGAGAAGGGAGGAAGGGTAAGGGGCAAATTCCTGAAATGAGAAACTTTCTAATAGGAAATCCCCACAACCTCCCATGGAAATCTTCACCTGAGGAACAAACAGCCAGTTGTACGCCCCACTTCTTAGTATGGGGTGAGAGGCTGTGTCTTAGATAACGGGTCCCAGACATGGTAGGATTTAGAGATAATCACCAACAGCTTGAGTTGCACCTGGATGAGGACAGGAAACTTGTGCAGGAACATGAGCACAAGCATTATCCTCTCTCAGATGCTCACCTCGCAGATGGGAGTGCTCTGTAATAGCTGTAAATTCCTCAAAGATTGGCTTTAATTAGAGCCTAACCTTGTCATGAGAGGGATGGAGGGCCATTACCCACTCGGCAGGAGTGATCCCAGTCTCCTGCCTGGCTGTAGATGATGAAAGGCACTACTGCCTACTGCTGCTACTCCAGATTGCGAGGCTAGTGACAGACTTTTTTAAAGAAAGACAAGGCTGCAAAACTTCATCATGGTGAGAAGAATGATTATGACATAAGAAGGATGAGAATTCCTTCAATCAGCCTGAGCTGGCCTAATTCCTCTCTGGCAAAGCACCACAGGCATTTAAACTCTTTCCTCATTCACGGTCACAGGATTTTATCATGCAATATAAAGACTACAGTAATGCAAGAGCCACATCTTATGGACACTTACTTTATATCTATACTACAAAACCCTCAGCAATACTTTGTTTCCAGTTCTGCATCCTAATTGCATCCCAGCTACATCAGGGCAGGTTCATCCATGTGCCAGACCTGCCTTCCATGTCCTGGTTTCAAGGGAACCTCAGGTGTAAAGCCCATAAAGGAGACAGAATGTCCCTCAGCAGGCACCCTCTCTGAATGGCAGCCATGAGAGCACCAGGAGGCATCCCCTGGGTTCCCTCAGCCTGCTGCTGTGGACACAGCTGGTTCCACCACTGCTTCTCCACAGCTAGAAGTCGTTTTGTTACTAAAGGATGTATAAAGTGATTTCACAGTCTGCATTTTTGAAGCCCACGGAATACCGTAGTAAGAGATTTAGGCATCAAACCAAATCTAAATACCAAATGCACAAACTACCTACTCTTCAACTCAGGGCACGCTAAGCTGCACCCAGCCCTGTGCCCTCCAAGGTGCTGCATCAGCTTCCATTCCCAGCAGGGATGAATCACACCCCAGCTCTGCACATTCCTTCAAATGTCTCTCCAAGCAAAAAAGCATTGCTGCTGCTTCATCAATGTTGAATCACAGTTCAATCTCAGCTGGATCCTTACCTGGTCACAAAGTAATGGGCAAATTTAACCCTGGGCACATAAACTCGATTTAGTATAACCGTGAAACCATAATTTTATTCAGGAAAAACCCTAAGAGTGAAGAATTTCTGTTATGAAAAGAAGATAAAAATAAAAATGTTAGTTTAATGACTCTGCAGTTTAAATCTTCCTCAGAGTTTCCTGGAAAGCCTACATGGAAAAAAGAAAACAAACAAGGAAAAGACGATCAAACCCCAAAAAAAAAAAAAAAAAAAAAAGAAAGAAGAAGAAAGAAAAAAAAACCAAACTGGGAGAGAAGCTTCATGAAAATCTGGAAAGGAGAACCTCTAGAAAAGCTGAATCACTGCCCAACTATAATGTGTCTTTGAACAAATGGAACTCCTTGCCTACTTCTCACATATACAGATTATATGAAAACAAAAAGAGACCTCCAGGTACCTTACAGACATAAATGACAAACCTTGGGTAAAAGGACAATAAAGTGAGAAGGTTGGTTAGTGCCTCACTGTGGGTCAGGTCGAGAACTGAATCACTCAAATGGAAACTGCCTCCCTGTTACCATTTGTAGGACTGGAACTGGATCTTCCTGAGACTCACATTAATATGGTGCAGTGAGGTAGCTGAGCCCTGGACACGGGTTTATTTCTGCTCTAGGGATGATTGCCTCCAGCAGAAAGACGAAGCAGAGCTGTGGAGTTAATTTCTAAAACTCCTGCAGCCAGCTTAGTCTGCGCTTTCACCATGAATTACTTTATTTATAAGACATGCCCACTTTGATTTCTCTTGGAAACTTACCATTTCTGCTTTCTTCCTACTGTTTTCTGGGAGAAACCAACTTATTTTATTTTAAGGATGTACAGAGTTGCTCCATTTGCAGGGGAAATATGTTGGAAGTCAACAGCTTCAGAGGAATGCAGGAGGAGGAAGAAAACTTTGCACTTAGTCCATCACAATGTAAATAATCTATAGAAGGGCATGTCCAAAATCAAGTGAAAGCTCAAACACACTGCAGAGAAATTGGATAAACAGGCAAAAGTCAGCATACTTGGAGAGAGATGCTTCAAGCACATTTCTGAGGCTTTACCACAGCATTTGTCTGACAGTTACCCAGAAAATCCAAATTCACCCAGAGCACTTAAGGTCCTGTGCTCTGCCACGTAATTGCATCCTACCCATCACAAGACCCATGGCTGCCTCAGCAGCAAACATTTGAGCTAATTAGGGTGCACGCTGGAAAAAAAAATGAGAGGTTTTTTTTGCGTTATTTCCAAACATTTCCAAACACAAACCTTTCACAAAGGTAACTTGTGACTGCTCTAAGATGTGCTCTCCAGTAAGAATGTGTCCTCACTCTGTAGTCAAAGCTGTTAAGGAAAAAAAACAACACAATAATTTGAATTTTAAATGCATCATTTTAAGTGCATGCAGAGATGGGTTTTCTGGGGGGTTTTTTTTTGGGGTTTTTTTTTTGTTTGTTTTGGTTTGGTTTGGTTTTTTTTGTCCTTGCAAACTGTTGCAAGTTTTCTGAGGAGCAAACTAAGGAGCAAAGAACGGAAGGCAGCTTTGCTGTGTATCGCTGCCATCTAGTGACCTGTCTCTGAGAACGGGACTCCAACAGCAGCATCACTGTGCCAGTACTGTCCCGGTTAGACTCTTTATTTCAGTCTTAGCAGAATGTTAAAAGATCATTTCAGTTCACAGCTCCTGTTGCACTGTATGGGTTTTCAAAGCAAAGAATAAATTTCAGTTAATGGTGGTGGCAAATGTGTGATCATATCACAGTAATGGAACATTTATTCACTTTGCATAATTGCTGTACCTATAAATCACCCATAGGAGAATGGTCCTTTTAGAGAGAGAGAGAGAGAGAGAGAGAGAGAAGGGGAGAGAGGAAGGTGTTTATTCTGTGAAGGCAAAGTTAATGCAGAAGAAAATCAATTATTTTATCAAAACACAATTAACATCCACAGACTTCATTATTTGCCTAAGACATTGCATTAAATGAGCTTCAATGGCACACACAGGAACAGACATTATGGTCAAGCATTTCTTTCAGTTGCTTGTGATAAGCTCTCTGTGAAGACTCGACTGTGAAAAGCTTCTGGCAATGACAGTGATTTAGGAAATGCAAGGGCAAGTTCTGCCACAATATTATTAAGAGCAGGTCTGTGTGAGCTGCAGAGGAGAGGTCCCACGGAACACCACAATGACACTGCTGGCTCCTCCGAGCACCCTGGCTAACTCAGCCACGTCAGACCTCTCTGTCCCAGAACTGAGAGTATAGGTCCGAATTAACAAGGATTTGAGAGACCCTGATATTTCAGAGTCAGCTCTACAAGTAAAAGGTAGATGTGGGAGAAGGGGCAGAATCTGAGAAGCAGGCCGATAACATGTAAGAGCAATAAATGTAATACCAATAGCCTAATACCACAGCCCAGACTGTATCTTCATTTCTTTTATGCTCTAGACTTCTGGGAGGTATCACACAGTCCCGTATGTGGCTGAAAGTAATTTACAAGCCCATGGCAAGGGCCAAAATCAAGTAAACCTATATCAGAGTGTTCCTAACAGGGAAACTCATAAAGGTATATTGGGAAAAAAAAAAAAAAAAAGAAGCTATTCAGCAAATTACACAGCCCATTCTCTAAGGAGGTCATTGAAGTCAAATAAATTTCATAGGTCTTTCCTATGCAATAATTTAGATGCAGTTAATATGCCCCAGAATACCAATAACATCTAGATGCAGAGGTCATTTATTCACATTTTATCAATAGGATCTTTATGAGATGCAGGCTCCTTCTTCAAGATCCACCCCATGCCAACAACCCAGAACATCAGTGCTGTCCAGAAACCCACCTCAGTGCAATCATCCATTTCAGACTGCTGACTGAGCTATATGAAGTTAGCAAATGTCTTTGGGAGATACTCAACCCTTTGCCTCCACCTCAAGCCAAAACTAACTTCAGACTTGCTGGGAGAAGGAAAAGGCTGCCATCCCCCAGCCATGAGAGGTTTTCATATGAAGTATGATAGCATCGTGTTTCCTCTGAATAATAACTTACTTCAGCTTAATGCTTGTTTCTTCCTTGCCTGGGGTTCATCATTTCAGCAACACAATGATGGGTTTTGTTCTACATACCCTGGACCAAACAGAGCTTTCTGATGCTTCGCTACACAGGATGCAAGCAGATCAAAAATTAGTTTAACAAAACACTTAATTGGCTAATTGACTATATCCCCTTCCCATAACGTGGATTTTAATACTGTTTCAACTGGGGTGACTTTTCAATGGTCTTAAGATAATACTGTTTGAGTACACAAGACAAAAATATCGCCACACAAATGAAAACAGAAAAGTCAAGTTCACTTGCTGAAATATATCCATGCACAGCAGTGCAGCATGAAAGTCTAAAGGCCTCATACAATCAGCTGATGAGTGCTCCATTGTCCCAGGTTTAGAAAGAACCAGATTTCCTTTAGGACATCCACCTACACAACAAATATTCAGAGCAGTCAAATTGGTGATTGCTGCTGATCCCACTGCTTCAATAACCAGCTGAGAAAAACTGCTTTCAGAAATCACATAGCTCATAATGGAGAGTTCTGCTTAAAAAGTCAGTAATGTGATTGACCCAGCTGGACAAAAAGCTTGAGAAAAATCAAACAAGATTTAGCCTGAAGATCTAAAACATTTAGGATTTCTCAGTTTTCATTTGTAAGTGTTCAAACAGTTTTCTGTTTGAAACTCTGCTTATAAATACGTTTGGTTTTAAGGAATACTTTTCAGTTATTCTGCTTATAAAATCTTCGCCTCCTCCCTGTCCCCACAGTGATTTCCAGGGTGCTGCTACAGCTTGTTTCCTCCAAACTACCATCATCCTCCACCCCCGCCTACCACCCATTAGGAGCCTGATACAGATATCAAATATGGGGCATAATGGGCATTAAATGAAGACCTCCCAGCTGTCTCTTGACAGTTTCATTGCATAATGGTGACCTTTGCATATCTTATTCACCAAATAAAAAAACCCCAAAATTATACAATTCCAGGCTGCAGATTTACAAAAAAAAAAATTCCTATGATATATTTGGGGGGTAGGTCGGGGGTCTTAATTTACTTTCATAAATAGATGGTCTGATAAGGCTTGCCTTGGTGCTTCCTAGATGTGTAATATTTTATTTCTTAACAGTCATTCTTGCCTTCTTTCTTGCTGAAAAGTGATAGTTCACTTTGAAAGCAGAGATTTATACTACAGACTCTTCATTTAAACCTTATGTAAAGAAATAAAATCTTTATGTCCACACATATTTGAGCTCCTACCTTCATACATTTATAGCGTGTTACATTTCCCAGCTTTCCCATATTTAATGTTTTACAGCCTGTTCTCCAGATTCAGGTAGTAAAAGGCTCGAAGGCCAGAAAGCAGGCAGCAGCTCACTATTTAATTAGAAAAGGACCAACACAGAGATCTCCAGAATGCACATTTGCACAGAGGTACTAGCAAGCCCTCTCACTAGAATAAGAGCAATCTGACCTATGACTTCTACCAAAATATTTTAATTTAGAGAGTTTTAAAATGCTTTAAGTGAATCCTTGTTGGACCCTGTGTTGCCTCATCAGTATTTAGAAATAGCACTGGAGGGGAAAAAAAGAACAAGAAAGGGAAAGAACTATACACTAAAGAGAAAAAGGTCTGGATAAGGAAAATAACTATTCCTGCATTTCCAGAAGGCTTCACTCACACTCCATTCAGCTAGGCATCTCCCAGCCAAGATGTGTGACATTTTCTGTGGGTGGCAGCACAGTTGTATTGGTATTTAGCTTGCATCTGACAAGCCGTGCATTTGGAAGAATCACAGAATCATAGAATATCCAGAGCTGGAAGGGATCCACAAGGATCATCAAGTCCAACTCTTAGACCTGCATAGGATATCCCCAAGAGTCACGCCATGTGCCCGAGAGCATTGTCCAAACACTTTTTGAGCTCTGTTGGGCTTGGTGCTGTGACCACTGCCCTGGGGAGCCTGTGCCAGTGCCCAACCACCCTCTGGGTGAAAACCCTTCTCCTGATATCCAATCTAACCCTCCCCAGTTCAGCTTCATGCCATTTCCTCGAGTCCTGTCACTGGTCACGAGAGTGAAGAGATCAGTGCCTGCCCCTCCACTTCCCCTCATGAGGATATTGAAGAGCACGATAAGGTCTTCCCTCAGTCTCCTCCAGGCTCAACAAACCAAGTGACCTCAGCTGCTCCTCATAAGACCTCTCCTCCCGACCCTCTACCAACCTCACAGCTCTCCTTTAGATAGTCTTTAGCAGCTTAATGTCTGTTTTTATATTGTGGTGCCCAAAACCACACACAGGATTCAAGCTGGGGCCACACCAGTGCAGAACTTGCTGATAAAAGGGAGTTATCAAAAAGAACTTATTAACAATATTTCACAGCTTGTGGAGTCTGACCACACCCTTTACATCCTTCCCACTTTCACTCTCCATGTGCTCCACTCCTTTTTTCCCCCACTTCACACTATATTTCCTAAAACACAGAACAGAGTATATGAAAATATCATCAGTTGGGGATCTTAGGACAATTACATGATACCTTTCCCTTGCTCCAAAGGAGGACTAAATATCACTCTGCAATACATTTCAGATGTTTGTCTAATCCAGAAGTGTCCTCTGTCCCAAAACAACCTCCAAGGCTCCACACAGTCACCTGAGGCTAAACCGTGCTGGTACTTCCTCCACCTTACTGGATCCATGGCAGGAACCTCCTCCAACATGTCCATACACGGCTCACCAAATGACTGCTTTGTAGGTTCCCCAACGCTCCACAGGGCACACAGTGGAAAAAAATTGGGAAAATGGGCACCACAGCCTGGGTCTTGTCCATAAGTTAATGGCTCAGAAACTGGGTAGGCAAAAGCTGACAGAAAAGTTTTGCCTGGCCCACAGCCTGCAGCCTATTCCTTAAAACACTTTGCTGAAGTTTTCCTTTATTTGTTCCATGTAGACCACACTTTCCAAACCTCTTATACCTGGTGCTATCCTCACACCAGTTCTCTCTCTTATTCTTCCATGTACCTCTTTTCCTTTTTTTTTCCCCCCAAATTAGGTCATTAAAACATGGATGCAACACTACCCCTGATGACCATGGCAATGACTGCCCACAAGTTATTTTTTCAAACACAAAACTGAGGACAAGGTTCCTCCTCTGCCACAACATGACAATACTGACAATGGCTCAGCCTCCAATACACCCTGATTCCCAGATCTTCCTCCGTGCTATCGCTCACTGGAACATTATGCAGGTTTAGGTGTCAGGTTTAAGCATTACTCTTACATTACACTACATTTCTTATTTGAATTCCTCAACTTCCCGCAGAAAGCATAAAGCTGCGATGAAATTCCAAATAGTGGAAATTCCAGGTGTGACCAGTAGCAGCGGTTATCTGCAAGCAGCAGCTCTGCTGTTCTTCACGGTGCACAGCACAGACCAGAGGTTTTGCTGTCCAAAGGCTGGGAGAAAGGTAGGGAACAGGATACCTCACTCCCTAACCCTTCATCCAAGGCTCCTTTGTAGTGGAAACCAGGGAACAGAGACCACTGGGAAAAAGGAGCTGCTCTGTCCTCTGGGAAGTGGGGAGCTCCATAGGACCCCATTTTAGACATTATCAGACAGGCTCTCCATTAATGCCATCAGTATAAAACAAAGGTTAGGAGGTAAAATACCAAAACCCACCAATATCTTTAAGTGCGACTGAAGCCTTTGTTTGGGTACCTCTCAGCCAGAACACTGCTCTCAGTGCCTAGCACCTGATAGAGAGAATGATACCTTATTTCCAAGCAGTTATTTTAGGGTAGAGGGATTTATCCTGTATGGACTTATTCTGATATAAATCCTTGCTTCTGATTGTAATAAAAGCTCTTTGTGATGACTTTTCACCAAACAAACCTCTGTCAGAAGTCTTTCAGAATTACAAGCCTCCTTTCCCATGCCCTGCCTTGACAAGAGGGAATGGAGGAGAACAGAATTTCTTTTGCTGCAGGCAAACTGGCTTTGTGTACTCCATGTACTTTGGCTTTGGGTTTCTTCACAAAATTCAACAGAGTTAAGTTTTCATGTGAAAGCTTATAGGTTTGGAGGCAACAACTTATGGGGGCAGCCTGAGGCAGGTCAGCTGTGGATTTGAGGAGCTGCAAGGAAAATGTTTCCCCTAACCGAAACCCACACTGACTCCTGTATTGAAAAGCATTATGGAGACACAAGAGGCCACTGAATCCAGCAAAGATGCTTCCTGGGTGCTGGCAGGTTTCACTAAAATCAGGGAGCAAGTTGTGCTCCTTCCTCTGGAGAGAAAAGCGCAGCACACGTCCCTGTCTGGCAGGCTGTGAAGTGAAACCCTTATCTTTGAGAGCACAGATACTCCAGGGAGTCTGATGTGGAAAATCCTTCCATCAAACCAAACCCTGTGAGTTTCCAGGAGTCCCAAACCTCACTGGTCTGTCAGAAATGATGCTTAGCTATTGCTACGGCTTTTCTAGAAGGATGCAGAGAACCAGCTGCATGACTTTGGCAACAATCAGTGAACCACCACAAAAGGATGCCTTTTTTAATGGAGTTAATTTATATGAATATTGTCACTGCTGCTCTCTTCTAAAAGCTCAATTTGCAACAGTGGCTCAGTCTCAGCCTAAAGAAAAGGAAAAAGGAACACGTAAATGTGTATCATGTGATGAACTAAGCCATCACATGAAACCTCCCTCCGCATGACAAGCTGTCTGAGACATACTGCTATGTATACACAATAAAAACTGTGGGAAGCTGGGACTCAGAGAAGTGCTTATTTAGTTTACAAAGTTGGAAACTTTGTCTTTATTCAGCTGAGGTTTTACACAGACTAATGCACCCTCAGCTCCAGACACAGAGTTACACATATTCCCCTTTATAAATGTCTACGAGCTCCAATTACTATATGTAACTATACATGTTGGAATAACCAAAGCAAATTTTTCACAGAGTACAGCTACTCTGTGCTACAGTGAGTAAAACTAGATTCTTACAACCAAAAAAATGACAGATATACAAAGCCAGAAAGGAAAATCATCTTCACAAGATATTAGTTCACGAACTTAGGTAAAAGGAAGAATGAAAAATTGTTGTCATGTATGACAGTGGTGCTCTGCTGAGGGATACAGGCAAGCAGCAGTGGAGGTTGCTGGGAAATTCTAATTAAAAGTACATTTTGACCCCAAAAAAGCAGATTAAAATATATTACTTTCTAAGGGAAAACAAGCTTTCTGTTCTCCTGTACCTTTTACCAGCAAGTATTGGATTTAGCAATAAACATATATATGTTCAGACCCCACACTACTAAGAACATTACCAAAACATTTATAATGTCATTTATAATATCATATTATGACCATATTATATATTATAATATCATATGACTGCCCTAAAACTTCCTGTCTATCCCATTATATGTTACAGGAGTCCACAAAGCTACAACTTAAAGGTAGTGGTCCAAAGCCTACTGAATCTCCTCATAGCAGCTCCACTGACAAAACCAAACACAGCATTGCCCCACAGTTCAAAGGAACAACTCGAGCCTCCCTCACTTAGTTTGCCCCTGAGGTCCCCATAGAACAGCAGCTATACTGACTGAGAAACTTGAAATTCATACACAGAGACCACCAAAATCACTGCCTCCCCCTGAAATCAGTGTTTTCCTTTGATTTTCAAGAAAAGCAGGCCTTCCAACCACAACCTTTAGATTCATATGGAAAAACTTTTTAGAATGTCATTGGAGAGAATAAAGCGTAAATCCTTTAAAATCTGGTATGAAGTAATCCTTAGGAATAGATAATTTACTAGAATTCTAAAATAATCACTGTAAAAATCCGTAGAATTACAAAGGGAGCATCTGTTCTAAATAACTTTTTAATTGTCACACAGAATTGGAGAAGCAGAATATCTTTTCTTGTACATAATTCATGTAGTAAGGTCATCATTTTCTGTTGAGTGCCACAGCACTTTTTCCTACAGGAGCCTTATTCTTTTCTCTCTCTGATCGTGTCTTATTTGAGGAGGGGAACAGGTACTGCAGCCAAGGCTCCATTATTTGCTTTGGACAGTCAGTTTTGCAGCTGAGCCCATAAGGTTTTTCCATATAATTATGAAGCGTGTCTGACTGTTTCAGTGGTGGGTGGACAATTACAGATGTCAAAACTTTTCTTCCAGATAATAACAAAACTGCATAGATAGCAAACCTGTTACATGAACCTCCAAGTTAAATACCCAACATCATATCAATTCTTCATCTGAAACACCCTGCTGGGCAGCACACATGGAAATTACCTTATTTGAAAGAAAGAGCTGCTCGGCAGGGTAAATATTAACACTATCTGGCATGAAAATCTTGCTTTGGCATAAGTTTTAGGTCAAGAAAGAATAAACAATGACAGAAGAAAACCTCCCAGCTGAATACATTATGCTAGTTAAAGAAAGTAAAAGGTGAAAACTCCTTCCAAGACCTTTTGTTTTTTAGATATGCTGTGAATTACCTGAACCAGATTCCATTTCAGCCATTAATTCGAATCTTAAGTATAATTTAAAAAGCATCAACCTCACCCAAAGTATAGTTTTTACTTCAATCACCTCATGTACCAACATGAGCCTCGAATCCTGCTTCCTCCTTTCTGCGGTTTTATTACAATACTACATATATTTACTTTCCATCTGGTTTTTTGCAGTCACAGTAGTTCCCTCTGCTGCATATAGAGCAAAACTGATGATCGCTGTGAAAAAGTATATTTCAAATATGCACCCACCAAACTAAAGACTCCCAACACAGCAAAATGCTCATGAGGTCGCTTGCCTGATGTCCTCCCCAGTAACTTGCAGTCAGCTCTTCCAAAATTTAATCTTTCTATTAGAGCAGTAGTAGTTCTGTAAACAAAAAGCATTTTATGATTGTTTCTGTATGTATCAAGATGTGTTTGGCACTGCAGTCTGAAAAAGAGAATTTCCTGTTTACAAGCTCATTTTTTGTCCTGAATTTGAATGCATACTTGAGCAAAAACCTTCCACACAACTCCTCATTTTCTTTCAAACGAGAAAGTATTTTGATGAGCATTTTTGCTTTAAGTTAACCATAATTATTGCAACAGTTTGACCCCCTTTCTCTTAAAAAATGAGAAACAAAAGAAAAAGTATTGAAAAATTAATAACAAAATATGGATATTACAACATAATATATGAATATAAACAGCTTTATAGATCTGAGAAGTCCTGTTTGGCTCAATGAGGCAACACTACCACGTAGCTGGCCATGTGTAAATGCAGCCAAAGCCTTTGTTTGTCAGGTTTTTCTCAACAGCTGTTAAGCATCATTCGCATAAGTCTGCCTTTTTGTTTTATTTATAATAATTAATACATTATTTTAGACAAAAAACTCACAGAATCATGCAGAGACATTAATTTACCTTACTTTCTCATTTCAAGATATCAAACAAACAGTCTTTTTTTTCCTTATTTTTTATTTCCCGTATCCTCATGGAAGAACGTGCATTAGTTTTGTTCTCACTACACAATCATGTAAGTTCAAACAAGTTACATTCATGAACCCGAGTATTTATGCTGTGAAGGAAAGGTGCCAAAGTCACCAGGACAGAAATGAAGGTGAAATAAAGAAATACACGAGGAGGAGTATGATTGTGTCATCCATGTACCACTTAAAACACTGACCTGGAGCTGTTCCTGAGAGCCATGGGAGAACTCAAGCCCCACATCATCAGCGCCCAGGCTGCTGGGTTAGACTGCCCAAATTCCCAGTTTATTTGCCTGAAACTTTCTGTCTTCGATTTAATTATTTCCGACTTACAGCAGAATAAAGGATTTATCATCAGGTTTAAAAGAACACTTGGATGTAAACCAGCCTCAAGGCAATCACATAACCCTTGGTCCCTGGTAACCCCTCTCAGCATCATGCTGGAATCTAAAAGTGCTGCATACATTATTCAGGTCCAAAGTCAACATGTTTAGAGAAATGTTGTGTTTACTTACATGCACATTATATCAGCCAAAATAGCTACTAGGTACCGAGCCTGTTATTTTTCCAGTTACAAATTTCTACTCTTAGAAACCTGTTTCATAAAACTATTAAAAATTACAGTGGCATTTGCCAAGTGGTGGTGACCTCTATTTAATATTCATGTTCTAAAGAAAAGCCTCAGATGTGTTGCAGAAAACAGCCACTGAATTAATGTCTCGACCAAGCCATTTTCTATAAGAAAGGGGTTTTGGACAGACTTTCAATAGCACTTCTTATAATAGTCCTTTACTCAGAAAAGCAAACAATTTTTGTCTGTGCAAAATAATAAACCTGCTGGGGTGAGGCTGTACAAGGAACAGTAAAGCCAACCACAGCAGAGTGGGGCAGGACCACTCAGATCTATTAGGACCTGGTTGACTTCTCTTGCTTCTTCATTTCTATGACTGAACCTAAGTTTTGCTGTCCCCCTGATTATAAAATACTCCGTCACAAGACAGATGTTGCCAGGAGGTTTGAACTTGCTCCACAGGATCCAAAACTCCACTAAGAAATATTTAAAGATTTGAAAATTGAAATCTGATGAAAAACCGTGTAACAACATAGCTCCAGGCAGGACCAGTTGCTCAACACTTAGGGAGTATAATCCCTAATAATTTAAAATAATTGTTCAACAATGATGGATCTCCATTAGACCATCCACATCTCATCCCTATGTACCCTTCCATGGGGTGTGCTGGGAGTAATCTGCTGTGGGAAGTACAGTTTAAATACTATATGGAGGAAAGCAGAGCCACAGCCTGGGAATGGTAGGCAGAGCAAGCCAAATTAATATCTTTTAAAATGCACACATGTTTGGCAATCAGATTGCACATTAACATTTTCAGGTGCAATTTCTTTTGCTTTGCAAATACCTTGGTAACTGGAGTAAAACCTCATGAGCATCTCAGCTCAGGAAGCAGAGCTGTGAGAACCCATCTTCCTGACTGAGCTAATCCTCTGGTAATGTGCTCAGAGGCACAGAGGACACAGCAAAAAGGGGAACCTTTGGCTGTTGCTCTCCGTCACTTTAATTCCACCAACATAAATTGAGGATCTTCTCCACTCCTCTGCTGTCTTTTGCACAGCTACAGACCATCAACATCTGACAACAGCCATGGTCTTTACAAAGTCAAGCAGGTCAAAGCCAAGCTTACACAAAATCAATCAGGATTTAGAAAATAGAAATGAAACTGTCACTCCTCAAAGGCTTGATCTAACAGATACACTTAATTTGTAAATATATAAAGCCATGTATCTAGTCAAGAGGATAAAGCTCCTTGCAAAACATAGCTGTAACAACTGCTTTGCTTTAGGGTGTTAAGCTGTGCTTTCATGCAAGAATGTAATTGTCAGGCACTTACCATGTGGGAGACCCAAGTAGTTTTCTTTTACATCTGCCACGGCCCATGAGAATGATCCAACTACCAGACTGCAGAAAGGGCATTCTTCAGCCTTTCAGTTGAATCACTGCTGTGTTTTCCTGTAAAATATAAGTCTCACTGATAGAGAAAGAAAGCAAGCAAGAGACCACATTTCTAAAGTCTCGTAGTTATGTCACTTACTAAGAAAAGGACAGTCTTGGTTCTAGTTCCAAGACTATGCCTGTATTACCCATCATTGCATAAAACATATGAACACTACCTCATACCTTCCATCCCTTTTCCTTCAAAAGAAAACAATGAAACCTGTTCAGTTCTTTGCAAGAAAAGATATTTTTACAAATACTCAGTGGATATGCACCCACACAAGTCACCGTCTTCCTGAGCAAGGTGCCTAAATCTAAGAGGGTGATTAGAACTGGAGACAATCTTCTGTATTTCTGTCTTCTGCACCTTTTACTGACTATCTTGAAGCACCTCCTCACTCAACATGTCCCCCTTCTGAGACACCTTCACTGCATACCTCCCCATGGACACCAAGACACACAACATTTGGATTCCAGATTCCAGTTTGCAGCTAGATGATCAAAGGTTACAATTCTCACCTCCACAGCAGATCTCTGCTACCTAAGAAAAAAGGCTTTTGCACTCTCCAGAAAATAAAACCAACGCATACATTTTTAGCAGCCAGGCTCTGGAAGCAAGCTTTCCTCTAGATATGCATCTTCTGTTTTTTTCTCCTGTCTCTTTTTCCCTAGAGCTTCCCTCTTCTTCCAGTCAGTCCTCCCAGTATTTTATCAGATGGGCAAGCAGCAGCTACTCATCACTGTAGCTGCACTGATGAGCCAGAATATACTTATCTTATGATTGCTTCCATCATGGGAAGCCAGGATTTCCTGCCTTCTCTTGATGGAAGAATTCATTGGGAGTCCACATCCTCACCAGATACTGTTTTTTTCACCATGCATCCAGCAATTTAAAACTTCTAAACCGTGAACTCTTGCCAAATGTAACTGAATTCACCGGCAGATTCTGAAGTTTTTGGACAATAACACATAAATGTACATATGGACAAAGATTTTGGCTTCTAGAGAATCAGGTTTAATATTGAACGAAGAGATCAGGCTGCAGTAGAGAAAGAGAGGAATATGAATTAAGCAAATAGCGAGATATTTCTAAAGATGAGATTCACCCAGCATTTACACTGCATCCCTTTTGAGCACATGCTCAAGAAACCACCGATTCATCAGCCAGGTCTCTGGAGACGGAGGCTGGCTGTGAGAGCAAACAGGGCCGGGGAGCGGCCCAAGGCCTGACACACCGTCCAGGCTGCTCAAACCTCAGCAGTGACGCCACTTTGGGCTGAGCACTCTGCAGGACAATGCTGTGAGCACAGGTGTGAGCCTGAACAAGGAACACTTTCCCAGGGGTACTTTGGATGCAGTCCCTCCCTTCGGTGAGGGTGATTTTGCTGTACTGATGCAAGCTAGGCTGGGCCAGTTGGCCTCAGAGGCAGAAAACAAATCCTGTAGAAGTAGCAAGAGAAACTGGGACGACATCATGTGTTAATGCTGGCCCAGCTTATTGTTCACAAAGGGTGGATGGATAAGTAGGGGGAGTGTAGCTCTGTCCACCACTGGAGCCCTTTGGCTCTTCCCACACAAGCAGCTCTGAGCCTGCATTGCTGCGAGGACAGACAGCATCCACAGTTCCAGGAACTCAGTGTTCCCAGATCCTGAACTGATGTGCTCATAGTAAAATGTGCATTCAAAACATCCCTCCTAGACAATGATCTAATGTTTTTCCATAATACAGGGACTGTTAAACCCCCTTTTCTTTTTCAATCCTGTGAAAAACTGAGATTAAAAAAACTTGAAGACAACATTAACAGGGCCCCATAAACAGCATTTTCTGTTGCCCATAGAAGTTAAATCAGTGCTCAGCGACTTCAGTCACGAACTGGAGGACAGGAGTAGTAACAGGAGTTAGTCAGAGATCCTCAACCCCGGACTTGAACCTTTTTCTCCTCACATTTTACAGACTGCACTGTTGGCTAAATATAGATGCAGAAACACACATGCATCCAAATATTTCCATAAATATCAATACACATATATAGACACCTATTAATACATTTACACAATAGATGTACTTGTATCTACCCAATTTCTTAAACATATGCCGGCTATAAATATCTAATTACACATGGGAGTATTTCTTTAAGTTGGTTTAGACATACGCTCATATGCACATACACAATACAGATAAAATACATTAAATAATGGTTGGAGAACAGTTCATGACACACATCCTGAAATATTTTGGCAAATGTACTCTTAAGGATGGAATTGGAAGAGTGACCTGCTAGAAAAGTGCCCACAAGTGCTGGCCTGATCTCCTGTTTTTCTGCGCTCGCCTGCATCACACACATGTACACACACACACAAAAACTCCCACAAAAGCCAATATGAGCTTTGATACAGAAGCAGCCCTTTATAAGCATTTCAGCAAAAATAGAGCAGGTTTGGGGTCATTTTTGTGAGTGACAGAATAATCACCCTAGCTAACATGAATATTCTAATTCTTCCTGGATTTTTATAAATAAAAACTTTCACACACTAAAAAGTAGAACATAGAGTCAGGTAATCACCTTCTCCAGCCCTCAGTCACACATTCAGAAAAGAAAAGAATTGTAAAGAATGCACCTTATTTCAAGACTTTCCTGCTTTGTTCAACAGTATCCATTCTTTTAAACTGACCTTTTCTTTAGGCTTCTATTTCCAGATAGGCTGGAAATAGACTTCCAGATACTATTTCCAATATACTTCATATTTTATACAGATGAATTCAGGAGCATATTGCTTTTCTGGAAGTTTCTGTCTCTTAATACTCTCTACCCTGCTACAGGTCAGCATTGGAAATAATTCCCTTTCCTTTGATCACACACACTTTCACCCTGTAGCACACTTGCTCCAATGACACTGAAACCAATTCCCTTCCCTTCAGGTGAAAGTCTAGCTTAAAATTTTGGGTCCACTTCTATAAGGTCTGTTCTCCTCTCTTCACACTCCCTGGACTCCAACTGTCATACTGATAGCAGTGTTGGCATTAAAAACCTTAACATTAATGTCAGTGACAGCATCAACCATTAATGTTAAGATTAATACCTCTGGCTTCATTCTTACTGACCCCACCATGCTGCTATTTTATGAGCAAGATTTTTAATTCTCAGTTATACACAATTCTACTGACTATTAGCTTAAAGGGCAATACCTTTTCCTCTTATTTAATTATCGTTGACTGGTAACAGCAGAGAACCTTTCCTACAACTACTTTCCTACAAAATGCAGCCCAAACACCTTATCAATAAACTCTTCAGTCACTGGTGATGATTTCTGTAAGATAGATAAAACCTCCTGTTTTCTCAAAGTCTGTATTTACTAACTTCTGAAATATGCCCTTACTGCTCCTTTTCAGTCCCTACAACAAGGCAGTAAGCTAAATAGCAAAGCTCCTCAGGAAATTAGGCAGTTAAAATGTATGGCAGTGTGATCCTGCACGTGCAATATGTGGGAAAAAAAATAAATGGTGCTATATTTCTCTTTAAAAATAAATAAATAAAGGGCATTGAACCTCACAACCATTTTGAAATAAACCTGATGATAGCTGAGTCTATGGAATTTTGTTTTCTGACAAGCAGAGCACTTCTATTTGAAACCTTTAATCAGAAATTTGTAAAGCTGGGGGAAAGGCAGCTGGGCATTTCAGAAAGGGAAGGAGAAGGCTCATAAATTAACCAGTTGGCACAATCCTAACTATAGTATCACGAACAGTGCTGTTATAATATTATTGCTGTAGGTTAATGTGATCCTTTATACAGCCTTTTTTTCCTCCACAGTAGCCCATTTTCAAGAGCAAAATGGTTTCATTTGAATTGCAAATCCCAACACATATATAGTTTGATTCTTTTGGAGCAGGATGAGTGACAGTGGTATATTAGAGTTAACAAACCTTACCCACTTTTAAATACATTTCTGGTATTGAAAGCTAACAGAGCTGAAATCTGAATGGGTAAAGGCTCTGCTCTGGCATTCATTCCTTTATTGGAGCCTTGAAAGGACCGTATGGAGGGAACCTGATAGAAATTTCGTGTTGCTGCTAAATAGAACTCAGTCCAAGGTAGAAAAATAAAAGGTTAGGTCTGTCGTCTTTTATAACATTTCATTCCTGGGGGCCACTGCTTTCAAAACTGAAACTAGGGCCTGTGCAGCCTCTTTGATTCAACTGGTCCCTCAGTTTAATGGACTACAGGCCTTCAAAATTGCTGAATCCAGCCTTTTGAAAGATTCTGTGCTTCCTGTACAGAAATCCATTAGCGTGTGTGGCAGCAACAGAAGAGTGAAAAAAAAAAAAAAAAAAAAAAAAGGAAGCTTCAGGAAAATGTGCAGTGGGAAGTAGATAACAATCTCCCTCCAACAGTCCTGAACTCTTGGGAAGCTGTTTTTTAGGTCCAGTATGGCAGCTTAACCTGCACATTGCCATTAGCATACCACAGACATGCAGGCACAGAGCAGCCAAACAGCACAAAACTGACAGAGCGATGTCAGACTGAATTAATTTGCTAATCTTAACTTGTTTTTAAAGAAAATGCTGGACCCCAAAGGGATATACAAGCATATTTTTATAGGAGGGAGAAATCAAATTTATAACAGGAGAAACAGGACCCAGCCAAAGCTGCGCTCAGGTGCTCCATATCAGAAATACCTGTCCAAGCAGAAACTGAAGGCATAATTGTTGAGTATCACCCTCAGTGTGCTTCCAAAATGTAAGGAAAAAATTAGAATGCAACATAACTGTACAAATACAAATATTCTTCTTGTAACCAAGCTACCCATCTATTTAAATCATCAGGAAGCAGAGCACTCCACACCATGGGCACAGACTCTAACGCAATGTGTCCCAACAAAGACGTTTCATGTTTTCATAGTTAATCTTCCATTCACTCATTGTACTTTGATGTGCTCTGAAAGCAGAAGAAATTTACTCATCCTCCCTTCAGGCTGCAGCAGCTGTGACACTGCAGAGCAACACAAAGGGACGGTTCTGTGGCCAGGGGATGGCAAAGACCTGCCTCCATTTGAGGCTGATAACTCATTCTGCCATTTAGAGCTCCAGTGTTCAACAAACAACAGATTTGCACTCAAAAATGGAAGTTATTTGAGTGAGAGACCTATAAAAAAACAAGTCACATACAGGAGCAGACATTAATTGAAATATATCTCAACATCAGCTCAGCTGAAAAGTGTCTGATCCCATGATGTTCTGACACTCATTTCAATAGTTTCAAGTCTTGATCATAAACAAACAAATATTTTCTACTCTTTCCTATTTCTGTAAGACTAACACCTGTAAAATTCTTTGAATTTTACCCTTCATCATCCACATGATCTTAAATGCTGGCTGCAAACGTAGAAACTAACATTTTTAATGCTCTGGTCCCCTGCCAAAATAATCCAGAAGACATCCCTAATAACATAAATATTTTATTATCTGGGCCATCCTGCATTTATTTTACCAGTTACTGTAATAATTATTAACTTGATGACCAAGAAAGCATCAATTTGAGATGCTTCAGGAATAAATTTCCAACATAAGGTGAAGGCATACATTCAGTCACGGGTGGACATTCATGCTTTCTTTACTAGAGACTTCCTAGCCTGAAATAGAGCAGTGGCTTTGATTGCTTCATCAACCTTAGAACCAGACAGAAAGCCAAGAAGAATGTACCTAGGTTGCTACTGCAAATGCTGCACAGACAATAGCTTTTTCATACATCACTTCTTTTAAGCATTGTCTTCATTTTTGTATTTCAGGGGCTTCCGAGAGATGAATGACAGATGAAGCAAGTAGTTTTAGCTGCCAAAACAAATGCTGGTCACTTCACTCATTGTCCAAAGCCCTTGACTAAACAGATTCAAGATGTGAAGGATGCAAGGAGAAATTCCACGCTTCTTAATGTACTGCGGGTTTTGCAATATCTGAGAAAAACACAGTCCAAATGTGAAAATTTCTTTTAAAAAACTGATCTTAAATCTGTCTCTTTGGCAGCACAGATTGTAGAAGTTAGAGACAGAAAAGACCTTACAAGAAATCCACATGTTTGCTCATGAAAGTCACTCCTTCCAACACAGTTACCCCTAATATACTGTTGTTTCAAATCTGTGTTTAACGAAAAATTTGGATGATCCTCTTGGAAAGGTCTGTAACCAATAATATTGGACACACTTTTCCTCACAGTGTCCCTGACCTTTCCCTGTTTCATTATTCAATTCTTTTCATAAATATCCCAAACACAAATGCTTCGTGTTACTAGTTACTATTTCAGATTGAACACAAATGGACACAGCTAAGCAAACAATCCTTATGGGACCACCTGTAGATAGCTAGTATGTTATAATTTATACATCTAAAAAGCCAAAAAAATGCAAAATTCATTTTGCATCAGAGGTGATTGTGTGCATGGGGTTGGAATTTGATGGCCAGATTCAAGGACTGGGAAAAAGTATGAAAGCAGCTAAAAAGAGAAAAAGAATTTCTTTTCCTATATTCATTTATTTACCTACTAGAGACATGTTTAAAGGAGAAAATACCGCCTTCCAATTGATCTGATTACTTTCTACTTGTAGTGCTTTTTGCCTCCCTTCTGCCTCCTAAACAGGCAAAAGTTCTTTGCCAGGTAACGCAAAAAAAAAAACAAAAAAGGAGCTATATTTCACAGTTTATCAGAGAATATATTATACAATCTTATGACAATTCAGGCTGTTCCTTTAGGATTGAAGAATACCAATAGTGGTAGGGTAGTAACAGAACCAGCCGATGTAATGGAAGAATTGTCTGTGGGATTTCCACACAGGAAAGGTTTCTGAACGACAAGCAAAATAACCAGCTCATTACTCGCATTTGTCTTCTTACTGCTAACAAAATGGTCGTGAAATCTTAAAAACTCAGGTTTTGAAGGCATGTTGTAAACATTGCTTCCATCATTCACGACAGCACCCTGAAAGCTTTTTTCCTGTGATGTTTTATAAAATAAAAAAAAAATATTGAGGGAAATCAGAGATTACTAATGAGACTGCTTCAAAGTATTGAACAGCAGGTCTCTCATTTTGGATCCTCTATAATTCCTAGGCTGACAAGTGAATCTGGTGAATTAATGTTGGAGATCTGAACAATAAACACTCTGGGCCTTTTCTATTGCTTCAGTGATGCAAAGCCTAATTAGACGGTTAACTAGGCATATGGCTACTTTGCATCATTGTAGAAGCAGAAAGCATCTGATGTGCACACTGCTTCTAGAAATTTAAAAGCACTGTAATTGTTGGAAATTAATCTTCCTAGATGCCAATAACAAATGGTTGGGGTTGTAGAAACATGGAGCATATTACAGGTTTTTCGTTATTTCTTGTAAATATCAACAGTATAAGCAGAAAACTGAATATACACAGTGACTATTTTTTATTGCAGACTCATAAACAAGTCAGACTCAAGCAACAGAAATATTCTGAGTGAAAACCAAGTATTTTAGATCAGTACTTGGCTTAGTTAACAAATAAGTTAACTATCACGTTTTGAAAGCAAATTCCGACTTTAAAAATTGGTGGTAACCATTGTAAATAATTCTGCCATCTCATTGAATGTAAAAACAAATGAACAAAGACTGAAAGCTTGAGAACAACATTTTTAGGGTTGAACAATACTCATCTGCCCACTGAAAAACAACGATTGTTTTTCAATACTGAAATTTCCATAAACTAATCACCAAGAGAGTACCAAACCAGAGCGGTTCTTTCAGAACATACGGCTGATCCTTTTTATCATTTGAAGCTGTAATCTAAAGGATCACCATCTTCTCTAATGCCTTCATTATTTAAATTTATTCATCAAATAGGTTTTACGAAAGTTACTTGGTTTACTGGCAATTTACAATCAAATCTTAGTGAACATTAAATATACAGAACTCAAGCTCTTTTTGAATGCTGAATTTGCATGCTTTGCTTCTGCTTTTTTTCTCTGAAGAAAGATTATATTCAAAATTGCATTTCTCATTCTGATTCCCTTGACTACAAACTTGAAATCCACATTTGTTGCTAATTTGTGCAGCTTCTTTTCAAATGAGCTCTATCAGTGAAATATTCCAGCACTCGTTTGTTTGATAAGAAAGTCACAGGAATCAAAACCAAAGGAGAACATGAAGAAGGATCCTAGAATCTGAATGGCTATGTATCAGGAGTTCTCCTGTCAGAAGGAGTACTTTTAACAATTTAGAAACCACAGGTCTATCCAGAGAGCTGGAAAGAGACATTAACACATGTAGCTGTTGGTTCATGAGGAAGGGCCTGGATTCCACATTTTTCACATGGACTCTAACATTCCATCCAACTTATCACCCTTTCTTATTAACTTTTACTATTTTAATAAGGAAAATCAGGCTGGTGTCATTTAGCTACCTATAGGAGTGCTTCCAGTGGAATTTTCTCTATGCGTAAGTATGCAATGAGAATTACAAGGGCTTCACACAGTGCTTGTTTCTGCCAAGTCAGCATGATTACACAACTTGAACTATCCATGATCTCACTCATTAGACAAGGAAGAGGCTGGCTGTGAAGTCCCACACAGTATTATAATGTCATAGCTGAGTATTTTGTGCAATTTCCTATATTCCACTTACCTTTGCACAAAATCACTTTTCAGAACTGATGCATATTCCAAAGCAGAAGATTCAAATACATACAGAGTCCCAAGTTTTTTCAGCCCAAATGGATTTTGTTCATCTCAGAACACTTTTTCCTAAATCTCTGTTATTTTTATAAGGCATGGAATACTTTTTTCTCCCCTGTCAATAATGTCATTTGAAAACTAGAATAACCTTCATCCTCTTCCTTCACCAAGCTTTATAAACTTATTACATCCTTCAAGCACTGCTGTAAAAAAGATATGCAACTCAACTGTTTGGGTTGCTTGGTCCTTTTATTATTAATCAAATTACTGAGTCTCTCTACTTCCTTCAACATCCTGTACTAATGAGCTCACTGCAAAAGATAAACCAGATTACTACCACGGCCACCAACTTTCTGCATTCTGTAGCTGTCATTCTTACAGTACTGCAGGCATTACAGAAGTGTTTGTGATCTCAGGAGGGCTGGGCTAAGCATTCTAAGGCAAAAAAAAAAAAAGTGCTGAAAAGTAAAATAAAGGAGATTTCAAACTATTTATTTAAATGCTTGAAGTTAACTCAGTCAATATCAGGAGACAGCCAATGGTGGTATGCAAAATAATGCCAATGGGTTTTCTCTGGTTTATCAGTTTATCAGTTAAGTATCAGTTAATTCCAGGGAGTTCAAGTCTCTAACACAAGGCTATTAGCAAGTAAAACAGCCCAATCGGAGAAGATTCCTAGAAAAAAGACCTGGTGCTAAAATCTCATGAATCAAAAAGGAGTCCGTAAGATCTTTTGGGCAAGGATCACGGATAAGGTATCTTACAGATTTCAGTAAGCTTTCTGTACCTATTTGCTTTCAGTGACATTAGAACAAGAAATTAAAACAATCATACAACAACATCCCTCTTCAGACACCACAGAGTTTGGAACTCCTTTCAGTGTCACTGCACAATGAAACCACTAGTGTAAAAACATTCTTTTTTCTTTCAAAATTACACAATGAATAATAACCTTAGCCAACTCCTGTCTTCATTACAAAGTGGCTGCTGCCAGTTCCTCTCAGTGGGAAGTGATCCATGTCAGATGAAGGCTGCAATTCACATTTTTAAAAGAACATCTCTCCTCTTTAATGTGAAGTGATCCTCACTCATTTCACGCAGATGAAAGAGGAAGTTGAAACCTATCCCAGCTTTTATATTCACTCTTCTATAATTGACATTTACCTATTCCCAGCTGACGTGTCTTACATGTAAAATTCAGAACAGTCTGACAGGAATGAACGAGCTTACCTTATAACAGAGCTGTATATAAGAGAAATGGTGCTAGCTTCCTCCCTGGAAAAGCAGAATCTGTAACATGGAACAAGGAAAATTTTATTACAGTGGAAATTCAAAGAAATAAATCTTATGTGCAAAAAGAGAGGATATGTTCCTAAATTTAAAGAGTGCAGAATGAACGGCAGAAGGCCACCCTGCACTGAAAAATAATAAAAACTTCAAGAACGTAGGTGTTTAGTTAGAAATACCTAGTTCTAAATATCTCAGAAAGAAAAGTGCCAGCCTGAAGCAGAATTTGGATTCAGGAAAAGGGCATTCTAAGCATCAGTGCAGTAAGGCACCCAGACAGAGAAGCAGAAGTTCATCCCTGCAGCAGAAAAGAGCAGGAAAAGGTTAAGATGAGAACAAAACCAAGAGCCATAGAAGCAATTCTCCAAGGAACAACACAGCCAAACATTCACAGGAGCCATAAGAAGTAATTCACGCTATGTCACAGAAAGGACAGCCTGTTCTGTTTTTTGTCAGCTCTCACTCCAGGGACAGAGAGGCCGTGACTACCCACTCAGGACTCGTCCATTTCCACTCCAGCCCTGCCACCACCAGTAGCCCGGCTGCGACAAGTGACTATTGCCTGACGTTAGGGGTGACACGCAGGCACAGATTCACTCAGGCTGGGCAAGCAAGCACAGACTCGGCCACAACACTCTTTGGAGTAACTGTTCACAAATGTGAGCTGAACCAAGATAATGGCCTCAGAGCTGAAAAACTATGAATTAAAAGCCCAAATTCTTCCATTTCCACATTTCTAAAATGAAATATTAATTTATATCCAATACTTCCTTCAAAAATGTGGCCAAGAACACAATTTATGTAAGAAACTCTCTGAACCAAAACAATCATCTTAAAACAACTGTTTAATTTGACTTCAAATCATGTATCTTTTTTCTCTTTCACAAGAAAAAAAAAAATTACAAAATGATTTTCCCTGTTTTTTTTCACCTAGTCATAAAATTAGTGGAGACAAAAAAAATCCTTACATTGCTAATAAAAGGCACACTCTGTCTCCTTGCAGACATGCACTAGCCCTTTGCATTTCCAACTGGACCACTTGGTCCTGGAAATCCTTGGTGCAATAATGGACTCAATGTATTTAAATACTGAAGCACTGGAGGAGCAAAACTGGAAGTGGGCAATACACATAGCAGTGGTATCAGATTTCCTCCCATATCCATTGAAGTTCAGCCTAACTTTTTCTCCACTGCAGCTCATCCAAGACCTGCAGAGTACTAACTTTTCACAGGTGATGGCAGAAGGCAAAATTTCTATATTTAGGACACTGGAAAAATTATAAAAAATGTGTTCTTACATTTAAAATCCTCTAACTGCAGGGGACTACCGTGTGCCAAAAACAATAATACAAAGTTTTAAACAACCAAGTCATGAAAAAAGGCTTTCTGTTTGCCAATGCTATCTCATGTTATTTCTTATTTAACATGTTATAGCTCATGAAAAATAAAAACTTTGAAGCCATGAATGAATCTTACAGGTTAAAATATACCTAATATGTGTATGCACATACATAATCACCCATATCCTTACTCAGAAAACTTCATATTTTTCCCATTTTTAATAAATTTAAGTTTTCCTAGATTTATGCATGTGGCACTATCATGCTCTCCTCAGATTCTTGAGTGGACTGAACTGCTCAAAAACCTCCTAGAAAAATATTTGCAAGGATTGAGAAATAACCTCAGGAAGTTGGACTGACACTCTTGGAATGCAAAGATCAAGGGTTTCTTTGCACTATTTTTATTATAAACAAAGAACCCACAGCAACTGCAGTGGCATCACTGGGGGAGGTAGAGGGAGGAGATGAGGAACAGTAGGAAAGCTGGAAAAAAATACAGATAATTATTTGGAAGCCCTGAGTATATTCCTCCCGTACTCCTCACATCATTATGGCAATGAACATACCCCAGGCCTTTTCACCAAGAGCTTCATTTCTGTCTGAATTAAGTCATAACATTACAAATCTTGGAGGCTGTTTAAAACATCTCTATGTGAAGTCAGATGTGAATCACTAAACATTTCCCCATTAAAAGTAATAATAATAATAACAATAACAAATACCAAAATACAAAGAAAAACAAAAGTAAGAGGAAGAAATAAAATGAGCTCAGTTTTCTGACCATGTAAGTCATCAGGAATTGTTTCATCTCAAACATTAAATGTCCCAGCCATTGCTAGCATGTAGAGATAAGACATTTCCACCTCCACATGACAGCTCATACAAACTGTTTCTTGTTTATATCCCTTTTAGGAGTTCGCAGCAGTCACCGAGATTATTTCACTTGATTTGATTCCTTCCCTGCTCTCTGTGGCTCATTTACCAAGCCCTATACAAGGCTCTTCATGTCCCTCGGGAAGATCCAAAGTCAGCATTTGTGCTGACAAAAGCTGCAGCCAGATAACGCTCCTGGGGCCCTGGCCACGTTCTTCCACCAGCACTCTCACCCAGGTCACCTTCTAAGGCAAAGTGCTCAAACAATTCTCCATGCTGCTCCCGTGTTACTGCTTTTCCCACCTCTCTCAATCTACCAAGGACAAAACAGGCTATAATGGCAACAAAGGTGACAGCAGGGACAGTCGTAAGGTTGGTGTCTGTGGTTGCTGAATCCCAGGTTTCCTGGTACAGCCTTTCTGCTGCAAATAAAAGTGAGAGTGCCTGAAGTACATCTGGGTAAAACCAAAATATATTCCCAGCAATTATTTGAAACACCTCTTTTCTCATGGACATGAACATGCAAAAGCATGTATGACTGCAGGCGATGAGCCACTGCTTTTGCTGTTGTTGCTGTATTCTCTTATTGCTCAATCAAAAGGTAAAGAGGATCCCATTGTATTTCACAAGAAATTTATAAAAGAAGTTTCTTCCACAACACAATTATTAAAAAAAACCTCAGCTCCATCCAGATAACGTTCCCTGCTAGCTGAAAAATCAAATTTTCATGTTAGTTTCTGTAAATGACTTTTGGTAAATTACAGCCAGCTTACTGTCCAACCATACACTTACTTGTACAGGGTAAAAACTTTGTCATAGTTCCTGCAAAAACGCTTTTGTCCACTATGGAGAACACCATCAACACCGCTGAAGGACAACAGCAGAATTAATTTTGGCACATGCCCACGGTTTGTAAAACTAATTAAGTACTAGGGAGAGTTAGGAAAAGGATAGCTTGATAACATTTTTTATAAAATAAAGTAAAAAAGACAACCCACACAGCAAGGTTGTCTTGCACCCCTTTCTGGCTGAGGGCCACACCCTGTTTGGAATACAATACAAGAGACTATAGCAGCTACTTGATAAGAATCTAGTCTGATGATATGGTAAAGCAGATATGCTGTAGCATAACCAAATCAAAACACTTCAGCCACCAGTGCTTGAAAATTTACAAATATTTTACTAGCTGCAAAACCTGTTGCTCACTGTACCCAAAACACAACGGAAACAGTGGTGGGGAGGGGGAGGCATTTATTCCTAGGCAACTTTTTTACTGAAGTTACAGAACAGACTAATTTTTCCTGTTAAATATTAAAAGAAGGAAAATATTATAACAGGCACAGATTTTATTTTTTTTTTAAAGTATTCCCCACATCACAGTAACCTGCATTCTTTTTGTCTAATATTACAACTTGTAACTGTTCTAACTGAGATACAAGTCTCGTGAGTGAGTGTTGAAACAGTTCGGTATTACTGTCTTAGCTTCATCTGTAAAATATGAAACAAACTGGAATTGTAACTCTGAACACTAAGCAACATTCCAGAACATTCCAGCCTTTAACCTTTGTGTCAATCAGATCTCTGCAATCATATCACACACTGAAATAGAAAAAAAAAAAAATTTGAGGACCTGCAACCAGTAAAATATTCTTTCACGTTTTTGGGACGTAATCAGAGAGGCTTCTAGAACATCATCCAACAAAAAATGATAGAAATAGGTACCTGAACTTGGTGTGATTCATTTGCAAGTGTGACTTGGGAATGAAATCAAATAAGTATTCTGGAAGGAAATCAAAGACAGAGTCAGTCTGAAAAATTTTAAAATAAGAGCTGGAAACAATAAATTATACTTAATCTAGAGTAAGGCAAGTAAATACAGTAGTGGAGAACCCAGAAGCATTTTCTCAAAGGCAGATGTGCAGATAGAGGCAGTGGTATTTAAAATGGACCGTAACTGAGACATTTGACATCTCTATACACGATACAGATGTTATACATGAAACAGATGTTACACATGAGCAGCTATGGCCAAGTCCCAGATGGTCACTCGTGGTATCTGTGACTGTTGACCTGAAAGATCACTGAACAAGGAAGTTGTAGGAGTTGGTGAGTTTTTTTGCTAAGCCCTACATGGCTCTTATTTGTTCCTGGATGCTTTAGTAGTGAAAAATCCACATGGTTACAGAGAATTAACCAAAACAATTGACTTTTTCAAGAGGCTGGTGTACCAAGACCAACCCACAAATGCGGAAGTGCAAACACATCGGTAGGGAGATACACTGAAACATTTGGATCACCCCTTTACTCGCTCCCATCTCATCCAAGTTCAACAGCAAAGGAAAAGTGATTATTGCATAATTTCAGGAACTACGGAATGTCTCTTAATCAAGAATCAAAAAGCCTTTTTGGGGAATACAGTGTTGAGAACTAGGCCTCAGGGGAATTCTCCTAGCTGGAGCCTAGGAAGGAAACTAGAGAGAAGCCTGAAATAGACTGTGGGATTAAACAGTGTTACACACTATTCCTCCCGTTTATATCTCACTGTCTTTGTCAGCAGAATTTAGCACAGAACTTGGTTTGTTCCTCCTCCCCTTTCTCCAGTCTTCAATATTTTGATCTGCTGCAGACATTCCTTACAACCACGTAATAAGATTGTTTTATTTTATACTTGACATCTTCTTCCATCCTTAGATGTCACAGCATATTCTTAAAGGAAAAATGGTAATCTACTCTAAATCATGGCAATGCTGAATTTAGTGTGGGGCTTGCCTGGGAACTGCAGCTTTGTAAATTCAGGCTACGAAAGCGTAAATTCTCTTGAAAATAAGTCTCTGCTGGCTGAACAGTAAGAAGCACTGAATTCTAAGATTTTCTCTCTAACTAAACGTTTGTTACTCCTGAAAAGAAAATTAGCTTTGTGTTTTGTTTTAAAGCAGGAAGGAAATGATATGATTAAAGAAATTAAATACAGCAAGGGGGATAGAAAACATTAGACATGCAGGAGGAAAAAAATGAAAAGATGATGAAAATGAGTGGAAATAAAAATGGGGAGGTGTCCAATCAAACACAAGTTATTCTACTGGTTTCATTTCTGCAAAAGAACAGTCTGGGGTATTCATTTAAACTACAGATATTCAGAGTGCTTCAAAGGGCTGCAACCTGATGTCAAACTTCACCCGTTCTGTAACTGCCAGCATCTGCCTCACTATGGAACCCCACAGTGCTCTGGTTTGTAGATCACATCTTTATGAACTGCTTCTGGGTAGTCTCCAATGGGTGTATTCCATTGCAATCTGATTTTTGATCCTCTCTTTCCCATTCAGTGTCGCTGTGAGAACAGAAAACTCGCTCCTCTCAGATGAGATGTCTCCACTAGACTTGGAAAAACCTCTGGAGGTTCAGTCATGGCCTTGCAGCTCTGCCAA
The DNA here is from genome assembly GCA_013398055.1 of Ifrita kowaldi. NCBI lineage: Eukaryota > Metazoa > Chordata > Aves > Passeriformes > Cinclosomatidae > Ifrita > Ifrita kowaldi. The sequence continues at coordinate 26,485 of VZRS01009627.1, read as the reverse complement.
GTGTAAGACCTCATGCTGAATGATTTTGGCTCTTTGCAGAAAGTGTGTTATCACAGTTCGAATATGGCTCTAGAAGGCCCAAATTTCATTTTCATTTCTAAAAATAATCTGTAATAACTTCTCAGGAAAAGTGAGGGTCATTTTTTAAAAATATTATGTCTAATATCATCTATATATACATGTATGAAGCCAGAATTTTGAAGCAAACAGAACACATTTGAACACCGAAATAAAGGTCAGATTTTCAGAAATGATCAGCAGCTGGAAGCTCTCATCACCATCAACACACTAAGCTCTTGGAAACCCAGCAATATATATAGGCACCTAAACAGGAGCTGAGTTGTTCTGAAATCTGGTCCCAGTTCTGCATACTAACATCTCCTGAATATCCACTCAGAGGGTTCTGAAAAGCTGACTACCTACAGCTCCCACTGACAGTGAATCCCTATCTTTGAAAACCAGAGCGACAGCTGCCTGAGAGGAGACTGCTATTGTTCCAAACATGAAAATTCACTTTTGCGTTTTTTAATTTCAAAATGTCCATCTTTGCTCCAGACACATATGATTGAATTTGTTAGCATTTTTCAAGAACCCAGAACTGCAAGGTAGAAATTACAAGGATGTACTAAAACTTAATTAATAACATGGTATAAAAATAAGCTAAATTTTCAGGACTCCAGAAGCATCCATTGAAGTGAAACAGTTTTGTTGGTGGAAATCCCACTATATTCTAGGAAAACAAGGGAAGAGGAGACCCTTCTGCTGGGAAATTTCAACTGGGTATGATTATGACTCGTTTTATACACACCGTACGTATTTAATGACTTTCAAACCATCTATTTTTCCAATTAAGATGTCAATGAAAAAAATAAGCAATGGATCACACAGGGCTGATCTTAAAAAGTCAACATCAGTTGACTCAGTTCTATGTTGACACTTTATAGCTTATTTTCCAAATACTTTATTTCCCACCCTCACAGAATTAACATTTTCTTCAACTGTCACTGCATCATAATGATGATGATAGTACCAAACAAGTGTTTTTCTCATCACTTACACATCATGAGGTTGCCCTCAGTTTAGCTTGTGCTAAAATAACTCCAAAACTGACAAGGATGTTTCCCATCCGTGCTCCTACTTCCATACTCCAGCTCTGCAGTGACTTCTGTGATAGTTTTGTGTACTGGGTTTTGAAAGCATAGTAGTGATACTACTTGAAAAATATTGCTTTAATTTTTAAATGTAATAAAAAGTAAGATCCCTACAGTTTCATGTCAGAATGCTCCACTTCAGTCTCCTCACAGAACTTTGCAACCAAAATTATGTTTATTTTTTTTCCTCAGGAGAGGAAAAATAATAGAATTTAAAATGCAAAAATAAAAAGCTAACATAGTAATGAATCTTAGCCTATTTTTTTCACTAAAGCAATGCAAAAGACAGCTGATGAGATTGCCTCTAAAACAACCTTCTTGCAAGATATAAGTGTTACACCAGCTGTAAATTGAATTTCATCATTTCTGATGCATTAGCGTACATGGATTAGGAGACAGACATTAGAGTATCTTCTCACAATACCTTTGGAGTAGAAAGAATTAAAAGAAAAAAAAAAAAACACGGAAATTTAAGCAAGCCTCCTACAACTATCAATATTCCAAACTACAAATTAAGTTCCCTAGAATTAATTTTAGTTTGCACTTCAAAAAGAGATAAAGAGATTTTAAAGACGGTCTGAATATATTCACAATCTGGACTGTAAACACCAAAATTACTGAAACAAACCCATTTTATCTACTGGAGAAATTTTTTATTTGCATACAGCTTTTAAATTTTAGCCTAAGTAATCAACTGGGCTAACTTTTCATCCAGCATACATACACTTTTCCCTTCATGATGGCAGGCAGTTTTTCTTGGGGGCAGAGTTGGAGTTTTGGGGGTTTTTTTTGAGAGGAGAGGGATGGCTGATTTCAGGGGTACTAAAAGAAAAGTGTATTTCCCTAAGGATATCAGCATTTTAACTCAGTCTCTCATTGCAAAATATATATCCCTGTGACACCAAACTGACGAAGGCACAAACTCGATGGATTTTAGAACACCAAAGGACCATGCTGACAAATATTTTGGAGAGCAGCAGAGAAGGCACAACTCGAAGAGAAGGGTGCCTCCTTGTGGCAAACAAATACAGGCGAGACCAGGCCAACTACTGAGCCTTAGTTCCAGTTTCTTATTCCATCAGCCACAGCCCTGTTCTGTGGGCAAAGGGATAATGAAACGTTTGCCCTCCATTTCCAGAACTGTTTGAAAGCATAACTGGGTAGTTCTAGTACCATCATATGGACTCAAGCAGTCGTAGCATCAAATATTCCTCTGAGCACACGCTCCTCTTTATGCTGTGGCAGAAAATCTCCAGGGCAAGAACACACCAAAACCACACACACAAAGAGAGAAAAAAATAAACCTACAAAAAACCCACATAAGCAAAAAGCCTCGCAATTTTTCCTGACTCTGGGACTTTAAAGTTTAAAGCTTACATTGTATTTTGATTTTTATTTACTTTAATTAAAACATTGAATTACACCAAGCTTCTCTCTTGGCATCATCGTAATACAGATACAGGCACATTTTTATGAATTCAGAGAATCAAACTATTTTTGCTGAGCTCCAATTAAAATCTAATCTTTCTTGATGCTCCTTTTGCATTCTCTGCTTCTAGTTCTTCCAAATCAGCTCCTTCTTTCCTGCTGAGTCCTACTCTTGTAAGGACTCCATAGTGCCTTTACTACAAGTTCATTTTTTCCTCATTTATCCACATCTCCTGAAGCATGTTACTTTTAAAAGTAACTCTAAAGTTATCACAGCAATAGTTGCCCTTGTGCCATTATTTAGTTCAAACCTAATCTAGCCAGTCAGATCTCTAGAAATAACGATATTGACTTTATCTGAATGAAGACTGCATTAGCAACAGTCAAGGTAATTACATTACCCAGATAGCATCATCCCATCCAGGTTGTTCAAGCATTTTCATATGTGCCATCTTATTTCAGAAAAAAGTATTTTTAAGAGAGACAAGTTATTTAAATTTTTTTTTTTTTATCTCGCTCTCTTCAGCTTGTTTTTTCTTTCTTCACTGGTACAGTGGAAAAAGGACAGAAAGAAATGGAGGAAATAAAATCAAAAACCTCCTATACCAAATGCTTTCTGGAAATTACAATATTTTTGAACAAAACATACCCTTTTTGTTGGATTAATTATTATTCAGATGTCTTATTATTTTTATAATTATTTACAATTTTACAATTATTCACAACTGCCTTTTCCTATGTCCTAGTACAGCACAGGTTTATCCAAAAATTGCATCTCTGCTGTCAGTCACTTAATGCTACACCATGTAGTTGGATGGGCAAAGATTACCCTCCCAGATTAGTCTCTATCTTCTAAAAATTCTGTTCCCTCAACAGCTAATCTACATTCACCTGCTATTGTTCAGTGTGTGAAGCTCTTGCTCTCTCAGACTCTACCTGAAATATTTAGCGACCACTTTTTCAACAAGTTCAAAAAGAGACAAATCAAAGACAAGGAGTCGATAATTTGTTTTGCAATATAAATCAACCAAGAGCCAATTTTTCATTTCTAGATGTGTATTTCACCTCTAAAGCTCTGTCTACTCTTATTAAACATCAGGGCATGCTCCAAATAAACCCTTTAGCACTGTTTTTTGGACCGAAGTTCTAGATAAATCAGCTATTTATTTGAAATAGCAATAAAAATATTAAATAATTTTTTAAAAAAAGAAATAATTTCTTCATTGTATCAAATCTAGAGGTTAACAACAGATAAGGTTTTTCAAAATCTTATCCATGTTTACTCTTTGAAGTTCTCATTCAGGAATCCCTCACTTAGAAAAAAGTTGGGATTAAAATGCCTTAGCAAACCAGAATGAGAACAATGGAAGTTAAAGGGGGGAAATACCTGCATTGAGCCTTATAGTCTGCCCCTGCAGATGCAGGATNTGTTCCCTCAACAGCTAATCTACATTCACCTGCTATTGTTCAGTGTGTGAAGCTCTTGCTCTCTCAGACTCTACCTGAAATATTTAGCGACCACTTTTTCAACAAGTTCAAAAAGAGACAAATCAAAGACAAGGAGTCGATAATTTGTTTTGCAATATAAATCAACCAAGAGCCAATTTTTCATTTCTAGATGTGTATTTCACCTCTAAAGCTCTGTCTACTCTTATTAAACATCAGGGCATGCTCCAAATAAACCCTTTAGCACTGTTTTTTGGACCGAAGTTCTAGATAAATCAGCTATTTATTTGAAATAGCAATAAAAATATTAAATAATTTTTTAAAAAAAGAAATAATTTCTTCATTGTATCAAATCTAGAGGTTAACAACAGATAAGGTTTTTCAAAATCTTATCCATGTTTACTCTTTGAAGTTCTCATTCAGGAATCCCTCACTTAGAAAAAAGTTGGGATTAAAATGCCTTAGCAAACCAGAATGAGAACAATGGAAGTTAAAGGGGGGAAATACCTGCATTGAGCCTTTTAGTCTGCCCCTGCAGATGCAGGATTGTTCCCTACAGATCTTTTTAAGTTAAAAGGGAAAACTGCCACTTTTCCATTGAGTCCAAAAGGGAAATGTTCAACAGCTCATAGGAGGAGCTTGAGCTGCATCAGTTTCCAACGCCGTGTTGCAGGGAGGGTTAAAAATAAAAACAAACTGCATTTCAAATGTTGGAGGAAAACACGGGGGTCCATCGGGTGAGATGGGGGGCCCACGGCTGCTATTGGGCGAGAAGGAGAGTGGAGTGTTGAGCTAGAAGTCTGGATTTTGTGCTGCTGGTGGCTAAATACGTAGCCCCATGCTGAAATTCCTACTGCTGCCTGTCTCATGGAAAGGAGGATGGGAATGTGGCTGTAGCTGGTTCAACCCAAGGCAGCTGGCACTACACCTGTAGCACCAGGACAAGTAAAACACGACAAAAGGCAGAGAATTGAGCTGAAACACACTGAGCCTGAGCATTTCCTTCATTCCCCTTCATGGGCAAAGTCTGCTGGGATGCGATTATAATATTTACAGAAAGAGAGTAATACAGACATAGCTTTAGATGTTAAATCAATTGTGTTACCATGCTGTGCCTCTAAGCTTCATTAACTCCTGTTATTCTCGAGGCTTTAATTAGCCTTGAAGGAAGAAATAGTCAGTTCCTAGAAGATTTCTTCCCTCTGTGTGCTGTGCACAATGACATGAAAAGTCAAATCATGATATTTCAATAGGACACAGATATTATAAAAGAATATTATAATACATAGAGAAAAATTAGGAATAAAATCAATGTATCCATCTTGGATCTGATGTGTCCATTGTATCAATAGAGGGGGGTTCATTATTCTTTATCTCTGTGGTAATGCCCAATGTTCTTAATGAGAATTTGGAGCTCTGCTCTGTTAGGTGCTCTACAAACACAGAGAAGGATCTGGACCCCACTGCAAAATGTTACAGTTCAATTATAACCATTCTCAAAGCCCAGCAAATCCATGCCATGGCTGAAATTTGTGAACTGTCTAAAACTTCCACATCACAAAAATAATTATTTTTTTCTTTAATCAGAAAGAAAAATATCAGAATTTTAATTCACTTAAGGGCTAATAAGTTGCTCTGCACCCAAATGACAGCTGAACTCATTGGAAAAAACCCTAAGCAATACTGTTTCTTGAGCCACCTACAACTGTAATGCACCCACTTAGAAGGGTCATTCAGTCACTTAAAAACAGTTCAGATTTTTCTGACACAACAGCTCAATCAAAATTATTTCAGTACAATGAATTATTTGAGCCTGCTTGCCAAAGATATAAACATATGTAGACCAACATGAAATGAACCCTTTGAACATGAACATGAAATCAATTATTTATCTTCTATCCATGTAAAAGCCATTTATGTTACTTATCCACCTCATTCAGGTTTCTTGCAAACTTCCCGTAAGTCTGTTCTCCCCCCGTGCCAATCTCTCGCTATCATTCTCTGATGCTTATCCTGCACATTCCCTTAATTCTATCAGATACCATTAAACATTCTGTACATGATTTTAAGGTGTGTTTGATATATAAAATCACATCACTGGAGTTTAAATACAGAGCAGAAATAGCTTTTACTTATAAATTCAGGTTATGTGTATAAAACACCTCCCTAAGGACTTGTGCATGTATGATGATACCAGTTTTTCCCTTTGGGTAAAATAAGCATCCAAAAGATCAAGATAAAAGAAAAAAAGACAGCTATAATTTAGGAAGGATAAAACTACCATTTTGCAATCTAAGTGAAAAATTTGGATTTAAGAGATGTAGGATCACTGCCTGGTTGCAGAGAACTACAATGGCTTTTCCTGCATATTACCCTAAGAGGAAATAAGATTGAATGTTCAACAAATTATTCACTACAATAGTAAAATAAACTTTCAATATTTAATGAAAGCAATAAATAATAGATTGTAGCTGTCAACCTAAAACAATTTGAAAGGCAGAAAAATACTTATCAAAACACACTCAACTGGGCTCACTGGCTAAATCAGGGTTTTTTGGTTTTAAAATACATCAGAAAGTCTTCAGATACTTTTTCCTCTATTCTAGAGCCCATTGTAGGCAGACGAAACCTACCACGATTATCATTATAGTCTGAACCAGTTTATTTGAAAATAATTTTGAAGTCAAGGTCTCGTGATACTTTATGATCTCCTTTACTCTTCCTCTGAAATATTTTTGGATGGACTTAAAAGAGAGCTGCACATATGGTCTACCGGATTAAACAAGGAGGTAGGAAGGGCAGATTATTACTAGAATAATTTATATTTCCTTTTGCATTGGCTGTATATTACACGAGCTGTAAGCAAATGAGACTCACCAAAATTTATAGTCAACTACACTTTGGATTGAAAATCGGACTAGGAAAAGAAGTTTTACATTAACCAGAGAATAGAAATTATGACAAAAAACTGGAGATGAGGGGATGGCAATTAGACAGATCTTACCATGCGCCTGGAGCACAGTTCTTCCTACAGCAAATTCATCACCTATTGTACTTATTTAAGTTAGTATTTCAAAATTTGAAATTTGTGATCACTTTATCAGGGAAAAGAGATCTTTTTCTTTAGCCTCTCTCTTCACAGCAGTGAGGACAACTACTCAGTGGTCATTATACTGCACTCCTGCAACTGAAGGCAACACTCCACTAAAAGAAGCTGCACTGTTCATTTGGTGACAGCCTGACTCCTCTTTAAGAAGTTTCTTGCTAAAATTTAGTGGAAAGATCCTGCTACCTCGGGTGGTCTGTGATATATTTGAAACAGAAGCATTTTAAAAGGTGCGTGTTCTGCAACAACCCTTGCAAAGATGATCTTTCAGAAACAATCTATGCAGAATAAGGACATGTTTTCACAGAATTTTTAAACAAAACAAAACACACACACACACACACACACAAAAAAGGAGGAACTTTCTATTCTGCATTCTCCAACCATCTCTAAGAAATGAGGATTCATAACTAGCTGCCTATAGGCAAATTATTATAGAATTACCTACTAAAGGACTTCTTCCCCTTCACCTTGCAATACCCAGTTCTGCCTTGAGACAAGGTGTCAGCTTCTGTTTCGAAGGATATTTAAAAGTTCATCCAAAGTAGTCACCATGATAAACACAAAGAAAATCAACTGAAATTGGTTCAGGGAAGGGTTTTCTTTCCTTAGTAGAAAGAAAACTTCAGGAAGTGTTTCTGTCAATCCCAGTAAGACTTTGACAGTAACGTGTAACCTCAGTCCTTGACCCAGCAAGTCTGAGCTGCATTTAATTGGTCTGTCTGCAAAGCTATGAAAAATTTCTCTTTGTGTACTGTAAAATAAAATGTATATATTTCATACAGCTGGGAAACAGTATCTACTATTCAGAGCTGCTGGCAGCACAACAGAGCACTTTCCTTGTTAAACTCTCTGAAACCATCCCCTTTTTCCAGCCCTGCTTTTAGGTGCACTGAAGAAGCCAAAAATATAAAAGTCAACAAGTGGAAAGCATAATCACTGGAAAACTCAAAGGATATAAATCATTCTTAGGAGAAACACAACATTTGGTGAAAATCCTGAGAACCTTGCAGATTTGTTGGGTTGGTCTGTGGAGCTGGGGAAGGACCTATCAGAAAAAAAAGCCACTGAACAACCACACTGAAACCAAATCCTCATCTCTGTCCTGTCCATTTCCTTTTCTACTCGACTTACTGGTCTTCCTCGGTATCAAGTTACCCCCCATAAATCCACAACTAGCAACCATGTGGACTTTTATGAGGTAAATCTCAGTATAACTGGGAATCCAGTTTACTTTTAAAAAACTAAGCTTTTCAATACATGATCAAATAAACATTCAAAGACGAGGAATTTAAAGAGGAAGAGACAGAAGCTTTCTAATCTCTAATTCTCATGTCTGTCAGTGTGAGTTACCACAGCAGTTCTAACACACACTGAACTTGTTGCCATTTTTATGGCTGGAAACAGGACGGGTTGAGGTGTATCAACGTTACAGAATGAGTCAGCCAACAAATCCATGCCAGGAGACTCCCTCGTGGAGATGCTGGAGTAGCTACACCAGTCACATAAAGATGTAAACAAAGGTAGCAACAGGACTTATTTCACTGCTGAGATGTAGCTACCCAGGGCGTTTTGCTGGCAATAAGATCCTAGTAAGGGGGGAGGACATGGTCTTCCCAGTTTCCACTCAATATGCCCAAAACTAGTAAAATTTATAGCCCAGACTGAGCCTGAGCTGTATAAAAACATAGTCACCGAAAATTTGCAAACCGTTGGTTAAAAGGAGAAAAAAGGTTATTTAAAGGATGTCAGTATTGATAAGAAATGTAGACTTTTCATTGATCCCATACTGATCCAACAATAAAATGTCTGTTACAAACATCACCACCTCATACGACTGAAAACAGTAACACAACTTCAACTTCTTCTAAGCCTTCATTTGCAAAGGACAAAGAAACAGGTAAACTAGGTGTGTCCTGTACAGAAAATACATGTGGAAGTAATGCACATCACATGTAAATTAGATCTATTTTTATTCTTCCAAATACCTTCAGATGCAGCGATAACTAACCAGAGAAAAGGGTATTCCTGCATGCAAGCACTGCCAAGATGCAAGACCATTCTGAATCTTTAAAGCGGCTCACAGTTTTAAAGATGCTGGCAATAGAAAGGCAGAAAAAAACAAAAGTAGGAGTATCTTACTGCTAAGTGACCTGGACAACATTCTGACACAAGTTTCCTTATTGTTTTTAATTTAAGCACAGGGAAATTAAATGGTAACAACAATGATCAGTAAGTATTAGGCCCATTTTTCTTTAATCCTGGGCAGGAAAAGAACATTCCCTTAAGTATTCTCTGGGGGGGCACTGAACAATTGCTAAAACCACCCACTCCTGTTTCTCCCTGGATGTTGTTTGCTGCTGCTCAGAGTCAAACAGTAAAGCACTAGCATTTATACAGTTCTATATCTTCAAGCATTGGTATGAATTGAAGTGATTTTTTTCAGCCTTTTGTAGGCGTGTGATAGTTACACAATGCAGAAATACAGGCTGCTGAACACTAATTAAAAACAAACCCTTAAAATACATATTCCATTTGCTTTAGAGCATCAATTATAAAACCAGATGTCAGAGCCAGATGTCAAAGAATTATTTTTCATAAGCCACAGCTTATAGCCATGTAGCCTCCATTTATCATCTCAGATGGGAACATTTAATTTGACAGCACACATTTTGGTTAATAGCCAGTTTCAACATTAGCACTTGTTTTTGCAATTTTATGTAAAGGGATGCGATAAAACTGTCTGTAATGAAAATTCTGCTATTTCAGTACCTCAGCATTTACAAATCATGTCTATCTGTGCACAAGCTGAAAATGTTTTACACACTTGTGAACGCCTGCAGTATGTCTCAGAGGCATAGTTCTTTCTACATGCCAGCTTATTTAATATATGTCTACAGATAGAGTTTGCTGCCTAGAAGCCATGCTCCTCCTTCAAGACATTTATCTTAAGAGAACAGAAAATAAAACATCTTTGCTCCTGTGTTTCTTGAAGATTACAAACTTTGTTGATTTCAGTGGGAAATTTTGGTAAAAAAAAAAGGCAAAAAAAAAAAAAAGCATTCTGTTACTTTTGGTGCATGGTCTAAACAGAAATTTGGGGCTAGAACTCTCATGGCAGCCTATATTTAGCAACACAAATCCTGTCTTCTTGTATTCTTCTTGCATTCCTAGGTAAAACCTATGCCAGGTCTTCAACTGCTGTCAGGCTGGCACAGATCCAGTGACTTCAGCACTGTATTTAAGTTTCTTTTACATTTGACAGAAAAAAAATCTATCTGTTCTGGAGCCAGAAATAGTAAGGAAGGGATACCTGACATACCTTAAAAATCTGCCAATAGATATCAATCTGATTTTAGCCCTGAAGGTGAACAGTCGCACTGCAAGACTTCTACTGAGAAAAACTGGGTAATCATATCAAATTATGTGGCGTATTTGTGAAAAGAACAAATTAATTTTCCTTCTGACTAAAGCCAGGATTTGACTCTCCAGATAGTGAGAAGACACAAGTACACTGTTTCAAGACTGACATTTCAGGTTTGAATTATTCTGTCCAGACTGCAAAACAGATTTTCTGGCTGCCAATCACATGTTTTCGAACCCAGACGTTAATTTTAGAATAAAATCCTCAAGAAGTAAAATCAAGATATTTAATGCAGCCCTATCAGAAAGACATACTATATGTGCTGCCTATAGCTGTGAAAAATTAGGGAATGGGCATTTTGATTGCTCCTGTTCATAAATCAAAGAATGTAATGAACTAATACAGAAAGGGACTAAAGAGGAACATACAGTGTCATCTATCAAGTAACGCCTACGAAAAGGAAGTGGAGCTGAATCATAACACACCTTTAATTCTTCAATGGGAGGCATGGCCAGATCACAGACTCCAACTGCTAATAAGAAAAACAGTCCCTTAACTGCAGATTAACATAGAAATCACGGCCAACATCCTTCCTTTCATGCTGACATAGAAGAAACCATACATGCTGGCTTTACTTTGCTGCTAAAATGGGTTTCAGAACGTTTCTAAGAGGAAAAAAAAGCACAACTGAATTGTTTTTTTTCTCTAGTCTTACCTTACCAGCCATAGCATCATTTTTTTCTAAGAAAAAAAAAAAAAGAAGAAAGAGAGAGAGAATGAGAGGAGAGAGAAGGAGAAAGAGAGAAAGAAAGAGAAACAAACAGTAAGTGGGGGAATAAGAGTAGCTCACCTGGTTGCCTGCTAGTTTCCTTAGTAAGCCAGAAATAGGAATTTCCAAGTTTCTTTCTGTTTCACAGCTCTAAGTCAGCACCACCACTCAGAGGACCTGGGAATCAAAGGGCCCTGGACTCTTGGGGTCCTCAGCCTAGGATGGCTTTGCCAAAAGGCTGCACTGAGGGTGGTGGCTTCAGGTCACAAACAGCCAGAGATCCCAAAGGCCAGGTGCATCCTGACAGGAGTGCTGAACACCTGTGTTAACTCCTCCTCACAGTTCAAAGGCAGAAAGGCAGAAGCCCTGGATGTAACCATGCTCAAAGAGCCTTCCAGATTCTGAGCTGATGAGGATAGGAGTGTTAAGATTTCTCCTGTGAAATATATATTTTCACTGGGGTTTTTTGTTTTTCTTGATTTTTTTCCTGTCTCAGAGATTGGTAGTTCCACCTTTTAGAATTGGTGGAATGTCTGTCTTACTCCTGCTGGGCAGTGTGCAAGCAAAACAAAAACAAACATATTATTTCAGTAAGTTAGCGGATCAAACTTATTCTTGACTTCTCTTTCCAGTTCCTGAAGAAAACCAATATTGAAACATCAGAGTTATTCACACACTGAAAATTCTGATTTTTCAATACCCTGCAACAGTAAAGTCAGCTCAAGGCTTTTGAGCAAGTCTCAGTTCCTTTCACGATTCTGGATATTTGTACACAAATATAAGACAAAGAGACTGAATTCAATACTGAGCTTTTGATACACACTAAATATTGTTCTGACACAGGAAAACGCCTGCATACAGTAATTGTAACTACTGGCTTCAGTTGTTATGACCTGGCAAAAGGCTTTCAGTGCCTTATACCTGTTAATGTTACAGGAGAAGGGCATTGCAGCTTAATTAACTTGTAAACAATGCAGAGGCAATGAGAAACTAACATTCTACCTTTTCACATAGCTCATGCATGTTCAACAGCTCTAACATCAGATCATTAGCCCCCAAAAAAAGTTGTTTTTCCAGTCACCGACATCCATGTTTTTATTTCAGCAGCCATAACACTCTAATGGCTAAACGGGTTGGCTTTCCCAGAGTGTCTGGGAAATGATTTTGCTAATCTTGGTTCACAAACTCATTACCAAACTGAATTCCAGCATCTTTTCTAGTGTCTAGCCAGAATATCAAGTTTCAGGCACCTTTCACTACTCCTTATTTATGTAATTCTTTATTAAACCTGCATTTTACAGCCTTGTTTTACAGCTTGGGCATATTAAGTAACAAGGTTCTGGATAACTGGAAAAAATTCAGCAGCAGCTCGAGAGGTACCACGGATTTGGGATGGAAGTGTAAAATAATTTACAGAGCAGCAATATACACAATGCTGGCAGCAGAGCTATTCGATGTTGATGCAATTCACGTGGCTGCTGCTGCGTGCTTTCCATTTTACACAGGAAGGTGCATTACATTCCTTCCCATCTCACGTTAGTCCAGGAATTTATTTCTGAGGAATAACTGTTTCAAGAGCAATATCAAATTTCCACAGCAAGATGACCGGCACAGCAGCTAAATAATCTGCATTTATGAAGCACTGCAGATGTTTGAAACACTGTGCAGACATCAGCTCGCTAAACCTTCACCATCCTTTCCAAGGCAGGCCAGGCAGAAGGGAATGCACTACTAGCACAGTCACGTGGCAGCCAAAGGAGCGCACCAGGTACGAGGAAACAGGGACAAATTCCTCTCAGAAGACAAGGGACAAGAGCACAATCAGCACAAGAGGCAAATGGAAAATCACTATTAGGGATCAGGGAAAAAAACCAGCTCTAACAGAAAGGGTGGTCACACAATGGAACAAGTTGCTTTGCTATGGAATATCCATCCTTGGAGCGATTCAAGAATTGCTTGGGAAAGGCCCCAGCAACCTCAACTGACTTCTCAGCTGCTTTTACAACAAAGAAAGCTCTGCTGGGACTGGCTTGGACCAGACACTTCCCCTCCCAGCCTTATTTATTCCACGATTTGATCTCACTCTCCACCCCATGTTCAGGATTCCAAAATTTGGGAACAGAAAAGGGAAGCCTCTGCTGTGGAAAGGGGAGACATCTTTTCTGCCACAGACCACAGAAGAAGGGCATCGGGCTGAGCAAGGCAGAAGCAGCTTCAGCAGCACACCCAAAATTGTTTTTCCTTTTTAATGCTTGCCCTATGCTCTACCCCCTTAGAGAAAGACTGAAATCATAAACTTCATCACCCTAATTTCATCTCCTCAAAGAGTATTTTTCTGGAAAGAGCTACAATATGCTCAGTTTCCCATGGACCTCCCTGCAAACTGAAGAATATCTACAGCTGGAGGTACACTGGATCCAGGAAGCCTATCACGTTCTACCCTAAATCCATCACAGTGGAGATAGCATTTTAAAAAATTGCTAACTTTTGAAAATAGACTTTTGCCAATTAAATGTCTGGCCTGTGCAACAGCTATAAGCTGAAGACTTCTGCATTTTTTTTTTGCTCCTTCAGAATGTCAGTTTGATATATTGTTTTTAAAAATTTCATGTTATCTATTGAAATAATAAAAAAATTCAAGTGTCCTAAAGAACAATCTAATTTCAATTTTATTGCTGCAGTAAAATTAATTATTCCAATCAAGCATTTTCCCTACAGTTCACAAGAAAGTTAGAATTGCATTTAAACGCTAAAAAAGTTTTCATCTTATCAACTAATCTTATCAAACTAAGCAGTAAAGGCTTCTATCACACCAATGTCTATTTACGTCTTACAAAAATATAGAATTCTTAAATATTTAAAAATGGAAAGAACCTACGTGACTTTGCTTTCATCCTTCCCAGCTTCTAGAAGAAACTACACAATTAAATTCAAGATACTTCAGCTTGATTCATTTTGGTTCTAACAGTATTTCCTGAGTTGCTGGTGTGCTCAAGTGTAACTCTGAGAAAATTAAATCAAATACAGTAATGCAAACTGATAAGCTGCAGAGTGAAAAAAAAATCATAAATTCCCACACACAGAGATGGTATTCAGAAAGTTATTACCATTTTTAATTATCACAAGCAAACAGCTGGCATGTAAAATTGTTAGTTAGTGAACAAAAGTATACACAGATCTGTTATTTAAATTTATTTCAGCCTGGAAATGGGCTCTTGGAATGAAGCAAACCTATAAGTAATTGATTTATACACTCTAATTTGTTTATTTCAGTTAGAACATAAACATTTCATACATTTCTGAAAGACCTGGCAAGGAAATTAACTGAGAAATTATGATGTTTCTTGCTTGAGTGTTTTATCATTGTTCATTTTATTACTGCTTTTTTTTCCTACTGGATATATGAAATATGCAAAAGTTCCTGTTACTGTAATACAGATATGTAAACAAAGGAATTTGGCTTTTCCCTGACTCCACTGCGACGGAAAATAAAACAGAATTTCACCTGTGGTCAGAGTTATGCACAGTTGTATTTTTTCAAAACTACATTTACTGCAGACCATATATGTGGGAATTCAGGTCAAATCACATTCTGCCCATCCACTTTTCTTTCTGTCACACAGACTCCCTTTATTTCCTCCTGCCACTTCCCAGGCTTTCTTGACACTTAGAGCAGCACCACTGAGGAGCTGGGAGGGATTATCCCAACCTATAAAAGTGCTCCATCACAAAAATAGGCATTGGTCTGAGAACCACTTAATGAGTAACAATATATAACCTGCAACTTGAAATAATTATTTCCCAACATTTTAAGTTGAATTAAAAAAAATTATTTAGGTTTCTTAACACCAAGAGGGCTCATTTTGAATAAATACCACTCTCTTTAGTCCTATTCTACATCATTTTTATTTCATTTTTTTACTTTCATTTTTCTGGTATTGGAAAAAATCCCAACATTTTGAAGACTATAAAGCAAAAGGTGATGGTATGCCAACATCATTCACAAAGCAACCCTACTGCAAGGCTGGTCTCACTGTCTGTCTAAAGGTTAGAGAGCAAATAAACATTTTAAACTGCAATCCAACTGTAAATATAAGTCTTTCTCAGTGCAGCAGCCTGACAGTAGGTTTTCCTCTTCATGTGTATATGCATTAGCATTCATATAAAACTCCAAGGGAAAAGCACTAGAAACAGCACTGGGAAGATTCAGCAAGCCTAGAGAGAACCACATAAATCTTTTATTAATGTCTTCAAGTTCAGAAATCAGACAAAACTGGAAACTGCCACGTTCAATTTTTGCATAATCCTGATTTCATATTAAGAGTATAAATTAGAGTCTAATCATTAATCTGGATCTCTCAAGAATTTACTGAGCCTAAGTACAGAAACAAAACCATGCTGAGGGAATGGCCTGAAGCTGTGTCAGGGGATGTTTAGGGTGGATATTAAAAAAAGGTTCTTCCCCCTAAGGGTGGCTGGACACTGAACAGGCTCCTCAGGGAAATGGTCACAGCACCAGCCTGACAGAGCTCCAGATGCATTTGGACAATGTTCTCAGGCCCAGGGTGGCATTCTTCGGGTATCCTGCACAGGGCCAGGAGTTGGACTTGATGATCCTTATTGGTCCCTTCCAAACCTGGATATTCTATGATTCTGTGCAGCCCTTGGGATGAAGGGCTTCAGCAAGTTCCCTTATCCCTTTGTGGAGCATTGTGACTGAACACAAAATCTGACTGCATTGCACCTATTCCATAGGCCAGAAGGGACAATCCAACCCCCTTGGATTATAAGGAGTTCAGCCTCCTTATACCACAGATCCTGACTTTCACCCAGATACACAAACACTGAATTTTGCATCTTGTTACTAACAAAAGGGAAGGTTGGTGGTGGTGTGTGCAATGCCGGATGCTGCCAGCAACAGAAGGATGCTGATAAACTGAATAGGGAATGAAAACCTGTATCCTTCAAGAAGAACATGATCCTGAATACTTAAATTTGGTTCAGAAGTGTCATTTGAGACTGCAGGCAATACGCTGATTTTCCTTTTAGGAGGCTGACCGAAGCAATATGCCTGATGAATCATGGAACAACTTTTGATTATTTTAAAGAATAAATGAATCAATTAACTGGACCCTTAGAGCTGCCTAAAGAATGAATTAGGACCAGTTAGTATGACTTAAGGCTCAATTGTTTAATGATTTTAATAAAATATATTATAACTATGCTTAAACCTCTAGATCTAGAGGTTTTTGTTTTTCCAAAAGTAGAGAAAGAGCAAGTAAAATTCTGCCTTAAAAAATGTATGTTTCTTATGCAGACCACAACCAAACACCCAGATCCAGCCTCGAGTGCTCCCAGCTTTAAGAGATAAAAAGCACGCCCTGAATCCTGCTGGTCCCATGAGAATCCCAATTCAGACCTCCCCAAGGAGTGAAGTGAGACACTTGAAGCCCCCAGCCTCCAACAATACATTTTACAAATTGCAGCTTCACTCTACAGTGATTCTGAGCAGACACGTCACTAACCATGACCGCTTCCAAAATTTCTGAGCACCTATAGAAAACTAGACTACTTTTTCCTACAGCACTGGGCCCTCCTCATCCAGCTGTGACCCGTTCCTGACTTCCACACAGAGTTTGGTTCTCTCTCCCTGTACGTGAAGAGACCCACCCACTTTCTGATGGGGATGCATTTCAAATGCTGGCATGAAGAGTATGTTGGGAGCTGCTGGCTGAGAGGAGCTTGGAAGCAAACATGGAGAGAGCTGCAGGAAGGGAGCTGAGCTCATGCATGACTTTTCCACACACTTTGGTAAGAATTTTAGGCCAGTACAGACAGTTGGGAAATCCTGAATGACAAATGATCCATTTTTATTATCCTTACATTTCCATTGTGAATATAACTCATATTGAATTTGTTGCAAAAAAGCACCATGCTCAAAGCCAAAGATGTAGCACATTTCAAAACAGTCTTTTTCACATCTCTATGGTTATTCTAGGAGGAGTTCATGTAGAAAGTAGCCAGGATGACATCTGCATTAACATATACATGCAGCACCTACGGGTTTATTCGTTAATTAAAGCAAGAGCCTTTATGTCATTTGTACAGCGTGAGGTAAAGAACATTTTTCCTGTCTGTGTAAGCTTTGGTACACCAGTTTCCTCCCTAAAGAGCACATAATAGCTACGTTTAAGTAAATCAGGTCAACATGTCCTCCTTTATTTTATGTTAAGGTAAACTAGCCTTCCTGTCCCACTGCAGCCTAATTTTTCTTTACAGCTATTTAAAACCTATTATAGGTTAACATTAACATTCAGACTGCTTCCTGCACTGTCTGATTTTGCTAGATGATAAACTTAATAGCACTTAGTGACAGACAGCAACCGAGAAGTTGGGGGAAGGGGGAATTTCATCCCCAACAGCAGCCTACAACATTTATAGCAGTTTAATAACAACATCAATAAAAAGGCAGATCTACTGTAAAATGCCTGCGGTGGCAATTACTCTCATTTGTTTACTTTGGCTGCAGCCACCAGAGAGCTGGATCCATACTGCTTACCAGGCACCACCTCTTCTCTTCCAGTCAGTCATATCCCACATCTGGACAGGGAGAAGCATAACTCGGGGTGGGGATCAAGAAAGTTTAGAGGACGGATACCATACTGCACCTGGCACAGACCACGTTTCTCTAGCACACAGACATTCATTCCGCTTTTGTGGCAGGATGCATTAGTATTCAACGGTCCGCACACAAACTATAACCTTGGAAAAGACATTACCTCACAAGAAAAAAATCTTGCACTATATTCATTTTTCAAGATTGAATTAAGCCTGTTTTGGTTAAATGTGAATATCAGTAGTTTCGAAACTCAAATCTGATGCATATGTCGCTCTATACTGCCTCAGAGGTTCAATCAGGGGATGTTTAAAAGCTTTCTGCTGGTAGCAGGCAGCAAAAGTCACTCAAGAGACAAGAGGAATGATTTGTCAAGAGGTTTCTGATTCCCAAAGCTGGTATTCAGGAGCGGTTTTGTTCTCAGGATCAATGTGGCTTCTAGAGACAGCAATTCTGCACTTATGCTCTGAGGCTGCTTTGGAAATATCTTCATCAGCCAAAAGCAATATTTATAGTATGAAAGGCCATGTAAGTTACTTCTGCAGCACTCAATTTCTAAAGACATTCACACTTAGCTGATACCTGACTCTTATCTTTCAGGAAAAAAATTTAAAAACATAGAAAAAAAAACTTTAGTGTTAACAATGACAACTGAAAAACTGGCTGTTCTCTTAGAACAATACAAATGGTGCTAAAATGATTCTAAGATGGTTGTGGGCATTCCTGTCCTCAGGTCCACTTGGTACAGAGTAAAATGCATGGAATAAAGAGAAGAAGTTTCAACACTGTAAGAAATTATGGACTCTGGAATTTTGCTGCGGCTGACAGTTTCCATATGGTCATGGAAAACCAGGAGGATTTTTAAAATATGTCTATAAGCCTCCTCATACAGATTTAGCTACTTTGCTTGGGCACATAAGGAGGTGTCACAGAAGACATTGCTATCTCCTTGCCAAGGAAGCCAGAGAGGTATCAATCTGTACTCCTAATGAGCAGCACAAAGCAACCAGTCCTTTCAGATTTGATCAACTTCCTCCTAGAGTTGGACTCAATTATTCTCATGGGTCCCTTCCAACCCAGGATATTCTATTGCAGGATAACTCAAATAGCTGCAAGTATCGACTCTCCTCCATGTGAAAACAAAGTGTCTTGCATTTGTCTTAAAGTCCCCAAAAATATCTCTAGCAAAATAAATGCCCATCTCAGTTCCAGATATCTGCTTATCTTTTCAACATATCGTGACTATTTTTTTCATCCCAAATTATGAGACCTCAAGATGGACCCATGAGATGGGACAGGAAGAAGCTGGGCAGCCCTTTAAAGAGGGAGATGCTAAGCTGTACACCCAGGAGAGCTCCTCAGAGCACAGACCAGCCGCACAGCACATCTGACCACAACATTTCTAGTTCACCTGTGTCCCATGAGATGAGAAAAGAAGAAAACAGGAAAAAAGGCAGAAGTCAACTATGTGAATTTCATTCTCGACACGTGATACTCATAAGTTAGAATAAAGGGTTTATCAAGGAACACCAGCAGCAATGAAAATCTATGTAAGCAGCAAAGACAAGTGCTATGTATGCCGCTGTTGCGCTGGTTGAGGCCACCGCAAGAGTGACCAAAGAGCCACAAGGTCCTAAGACAGTTGAGGTTCGCTGGTAGGCTAGCATCAATGTCTAAAGACACCTTCGTGGTCACAGCGAGTTCCCACAGTGCCTTGCTCTATTATGTAGATTATCCTCCTTTGGTTGGCCCCTTGGCCTATCGCCCCTTTTACTCCCTATGAGTTCATGTTCTGGAAAGTTCTCCCTTGTTCGGTACCCCATTGGTTGATGGCCGCCTTGTTCCACCCCTCGCCTTCCCCATTGGTTGTTGTTTAGTCACCCCAAGTTCTCTCCACTCCCTGGCCCTCAATTGATTGGTTCCGATGCTCTGCCCGCCCCTTGTTCCACCCCCTTATAAAACCCTGGACCCCTTTGTGTTCTTGGTCCTTTGTCTCTGGATCCTTCCTTGGAATAAACCCCTCGGAACTCCACACAAAGGATCCCTCCCACCTCTTTATCGCCGGCTGCGCTAGAAGAGCTATCCTGCATTTGTGTGAGTGTGTGTGGCTGTGCACTTCCATCGGTGCTGTGTGTCTGGGTATATCCTTGTGTGCATGCGGGGCACCCTCAAGCGGATCCTCTGTGGGACGCTTTCGGGAGGGACGCGGCATCCATCCCACCAACCGCCTCTCACCGTGTCGTGCCCCTTCTGCTTCCCACCTTCAGTGCACACTCAGTTCCAGGATACAGTGCATCCCAGGAGGCTGCACATGCTCAGGAGTGCAGTGGTGTCCTGCCTCTTCAATAACCCCTTGGAAAAATATATGGCTTAACATAAACAACAGAAAACATAAGAATCTAATCTAAATCAGCATCTATGCAAGTCCACAGCCAACCTAAAATATAGAGAGGCACAAAAGTGCTGTAAAAGCACCTTTCCACTCCACCTCCCTTGAACTCAGCAAGAACTAAGTCCCAAACCTCAGCGCTGGAGGCAAATGCAGTTGGTTGGGGAAGGAAAACTAAAGTCATGTTGCAAGCCAGCCCTCCAAGGGTGAGCCCCAGGCGAGGCAATGCTGCAGCACGTGTGCAGGTGGCATGAAGAGAACCTCTGTGCCACGGCCAGCAGGACAGCAGCACAGCAACAGCCAAAGGGAGCTGCCTGAGCATTGGCCGAGAACAGCCACAGATGGTTTCACTGCCTGCACCGGGCAGCCAGCCCTGGCCGAGGGGAAACCTGGATGCAGGACAAGGCAGAGAGGGGGCAAATGTTCTACTCCTTCTCAAAACAAGTTGCTGTTTTCATTTCGAAGTTTCAGACTCTTTGGATCTAATTAAATTTGAAGAAGGAAATGAGGAGTAAGCAAAATTCTTGAACAACAGGCTGATTTTTTCAGCTAGTTGGGACTGCAAGCAGTGCGTGAAAGGCAGTGTCAGGTGCTAAACCAAACCTGTGTGTCCTTTAACAGCAACAAGAAAAGTGTGAACTAGAGAGAGTATATACCTATTTTAGGAATATAATTGTTTTATGGAAAACACACCAACCCCAGTGTTCTTCTAATCTTGTTTTTTAATCCTCAGCGATTGTAAATTCCTTCAGTCAGGGAAATCAAAGATTTCATCTGGTGGTATACATACGTGTTCCACATTATTTATATATATATAGATAGATATATATAGATAGATAGATAGATTTCTTTTTTAGTTCTTAATATTTATATAAATACCACTTACTGAACACTGGACCCATGAAGAATTATGGAAACATGCCCTTAACTACCGTGTGCAGGTCATGTGCACCAAATCTCATGGCAGCAGATTGCTGTCACGAGCAAATCTCATGGAAGCTCCTGGTTTACCACCACCTCCAAAACTTGGCAGTAACTTTCCTGAGACTCCCCATGGAGAGGCCAAACAACTGGTGAAACATGAAAAGAACAATTCATCCATGAAGCAAAAGAGGGCATGTTGTCTTAGTATCAATTACTACCAAGTCTGCTGACAATACAGAACAGTGAATAAAGCAGATTTCTAATTTATACCTCTTAACGCACAGCCTAAAAATAGGAAAATCTTCCATAACAAAGAATTCTCCACTGAGTGCTCAAGCAAAAAATTTTTACACCTTCTTCTACACCACACAAAGTAGGTGGAATCAGTTCTGAAGTCAGATTTTAATAGGTCTGAGATTTTCTTTTGCAGTTGCATTATTGAAGCCGTGTAAACTTGTGGCATCTGTAGCATCTTCTAACCATAAACTGCAGAGTTTAAATTTCTCGCTGTGTGGAAAAATACCTAATTCATTTTGTTTTACATCTGCTGTTTGTCAACTTCATTTGATCTTGTCAAAGGCTGTCTGGGGAGAACATTGTCCATGAAATTTTTGTGAAACCTACATAAGAATCTGAGGAGATTATTACACAGTTTGGATGTTAGAGGGACTTCTTCAAATAAAATGCAAATTTTTCAGGTTACTTAACTGGTTCAGAACTTTGCTTCAGCTGATAATAGTTCAAGAATTTTATTTTCTAGTGTCATTTAGTGGCCCACATGAAAAAAAAGAAAAAAACCCCAAAACTTCTTCCTTTTCCAAGTTCAAACAGGTATTCTTTTTCCTTAACGCTTCATTATGACAAAGAAAGTGACATTCAAAGTCGGCATTCAGAAAGACTTCCTGAGAATTCCTCCTGAGAGGAGGCTAGGTGTTGTAAATAAATGCCCTCTTTCTATTCAGCTGATTTTATTTACTAGCTTTCTGTGTCTCTAGTTGTTTATATGGTCTCTGTTACTGCAGTCACTGCCACATCTTAGTAAAAGTTAGTAATTTGTCCACCTTCATGGGAACTCATGGGGGCAAAAAAAAGTAACATTGTTTAGTCCAAGCAGAAACACAGAAACTCGGAAATAAATTCTGAATGTTGGCCAGCTTTAATTTTATTTAGCACATTCCAGTAACCTCCTCCTCTCTCCTGGTGTGATATAAGAGTATATTATCAAATGGCCCTTCATGCACACAGTGACTTACCCAGGGACAGACCAGGAGATCTGAACTTGTTCTCCCAAGTTCCACAGCAGTTCAGTTGCTGTAGAACTGTTCTCCCCATCTGCTCCAAGCCATTTAGGATACTGCAGCTTGGTACAATATTACAGTTAAAGGGAAACAGAATTGATTTCCAGAGCTGTAACAGTTTCCTGGAAGCAGGAGATTTTTAAAAGCCACCCCCATCACAGGTGGGAAGCTTAATGAAGTGCCTTGCAGTGGTGAAAGGCCACATCAGATTTTACCTCTTATATATACTCAGTCCGTTATTACTTAGACGTCATTCTCTACTGGATTTGGGGTAAGTATTTAAAGAACAGAAGGAAGCTTCCTCTTCTTTCAACAGGTTTTTTTAGCCCCACAAAAAGGTGAAGAGATTCTGCAATATTCTGCAACAAATGCCTGAAGTCTTTCTAGTTCTTTTCACACACACCGCCTTCCAAACATGATTGGCCAATACAGGTATGTTAGTGCTGTTCTGCATATTCTTCTGCTACAAATCACCTGAAAACAAAGAGAAATTTAAGTGTGAGGTATGTCTACTTTGGGTGAAAATAAATTGCGTTTTATATGGTATGAGAGACATGGGTAAAAGCTAACAGCAATGTATTACAGAATTTAGTAGCTGAGCAATTTTTTTAATAATTCCTTTTAAAAATTGCAGGAATCTTTGCTACAATTCATCTCAAGCAGTTGTGTCAGGGCACAAATACTAACATACAATTATTTGAAGGCAACAGAAAGCAATATGCAACATTACATATAAAAGGACATTTGGTGACCGCTCCTAAAGAAGTGAACTTCCTCATTTTCTGACTAAAAAGTTTTAAAAATTCTTCCACATCACTTTTGGTTTCTCCAGACCCAGTTGCCTAAGCAGTGTGATCTTTCTCAAGCTGCAAAGCAGCAGGAGAAAGAGAAACTATGGCAATGGCTGGGTCAGCAACTGCAGGAATGATGTCGCTTCCCAGACTTTCCACTGGAAAGTGATGGTTTCTCTTCTGAAGTGAAGAAAGGACACTCTAATGGTTCCAAGCAAAACAGGACTCCACTCAACTACGGCACTCAGGCTTTGCTTAGAGGATCTATTAAAAAAGCAGCGAAACATCATCCCAGCTGTAACTTGCTGTTGTTAAGAGATACTAAAAAAAAAACATGCAGAGGGCACTTCAAAGTGCTTCTCAGATGAAAAATTACCCCATTTTGGAGCAAGCTTTAGATACTACAATGATGAATTTTGTAACCTATCATTTACTAGTCAAAACAAGAATTCATTATCAAGATTTCTGCATGATTACATTAGTTTACAAAATTCAAGATTCTTTTTGCTTCCATGCACCATCACTGACAACATCCAGATAACAAAAACCATGTTCCAAACTCCCCAGTGGCTGGTTTTTCATGGAACCATAAATAGAGAATATTAAATGGAAAGAAAACAACTGAAGATGATATAAATTTGGAGAAACCTACAGGGTAATGGGGGCAATATCTATTGTTTTGACTACAAAATCTACTAAACTACACATTATGTACAAACATGGAAAAAGACATTAAACAGAAAGAAGGAAAAAGTAAAAAAAAAGCGCAGCTTACCATTGCTTTTCTTTTTCCAAAGAAAGCTTCACTTTTTGAAAGCTGTGAGATGTCTGATTTCTCATCCATTTATTGGGCTAGCCTTAAATTTTTATGTGTTAGACAGTTTCTTTACTTTCTGTAACTTTTCTGTAACTTTCACACAGACAGAAAAAAAAAAAAGGGTTAATTCCTCAAAACAATGACTTCAAACAAGTTTGCAAACACTCAAAACAGTCCACACAAATTACAGGCATGGTCAGACTTCCATTTCTCCACAATTTGGGCCCAGATTAGAAAAAAACAGGCACTGAAGTCTGTCAAAGTTTCATCTGAGTTAAAGCATTGTTGGAACCCAAAGTGCAGGAAACATTGCTCTGCCTGTTTTGAAGGATTTAACCCCTCTGGACAACACTGGTTTTGACCTTTGTCCATGGAAAAAATTGCCAACACTCTGGGAAGAGTTTGAATCCACAATGGTTTGAACTAGATGATAGAGTAGTTTGTAATAGTGTCACAGGGTGAAGAATTTAGAGGTTTTGGGTTTGTTAATGTAGTAAATAGATAAAAGCTAAAAATGCCAAAATGGAGGATTGTTCTCCAGGGCTTCTCCTTCTTCTTCTACTACTCCATATTCTGCAGCAAAGGTGATTGGGTGAAAAATGCCACAGTTCCTGTGCACGCAGGAGGTTGATTTATTGGGCATTGGTAGAAAAGTGAAAATATGTTTCGTTTCAAACTTCTATGGGTCATTTACCTTTGAAAGGGCCATGAAATTGTGATAAGCTCTCTTTCGCATGCATTCTTTCGAACTCTCTGCAGGGTGGTGTGTCCGGCATCCTATTTCTCTGATAACACTAACTAAAAAAACTATCTTGAAGCAAAGAATCAGAGGACTCCTCTCATCTTTTCAACTTTCTGGCCAGGATTCTATAGACTTCACCGATCAGGGGGAGTCACATAAATCACGGAAAAGTGATAAAGCGTGATTGCAATAGTCATGAAATATGTAAAGATATATCAAAGTCACATACAGTACACAGGTACTTAAAAAACTCTTAGAGTATTTATTATGTGGAAGATTGCTGATATATTCATTTGATCTTATTTTAAGTTAATCAAAATTTCAATGCACAGATTGCATGCTATAAAGTGTATTATTAGAAGTATTACTAAAAAACCTCTGAAATAATGAGAATTTCACCTGATTTTAAAATGTTTTCACCAAAATGTACACCATGTCCTTGGCTAACCAGAACAGGCTAAAGGCATAAAGCAACAGAAAACTTTATTATGACCTATGTGCTCATGTAACAGAAGTGCAGGACAACATCTGCAACAAGCTGGATACAATCTGAACCTGGGGTTTGGATAAACCCCTTTTTGCAAGTAAAGGCACATGAAGACCATGGACCTAAAAACAGCCCACTTTCTGAACTTTTCCAGAACTGTGACACTGAGAGCTGTATTCCAGGCACATACACTTTTTTAAAATTCAACAATCTACAATAAAAAGATGATTTTACACAAAGAAAATCTACTCTTCATGACAAAACCACAAGAGTTTCATTCCTTAAATCGCAGACACATATCACCATATTCTTTGGCTGTGGCTGCCTGGCCTTTAGCTCTCCTCATGTTTATCCCAACCACTTTCCACAAACTCCTACCCCATCATCCCCACCACAGAGACAGCCCAGTTGCCCACTGGTAAATAGATACTTATACGTACCTAGACAACATGAGGGGAAAGGCCAGTCCACATGCTGCGGCTCTTGTTTCCTGTCTTCCCACTTCCACGTGAAGTTTAATATGATGATGGTATCCATTTTTAGAGGGCAATTTTCTGAACTACTATGCAGAACTGAATCATCTGTAAATAACGATGTCTTTAGGTTGGCATCAGCTATTTTCTCTGCAGCACTAAACTTTGTTCTCGCCCAAATGATTTCTCAGCCATAATTTTCCCCAGACTCTGATAATACTACATTTAGATCACAACAGATATTTTTTATTATATTCCCTGGCATCTTTGCACTACAACCATTGCCTGACATTAGCTGCACTGAGTGCCATTCCTTTATTCCCACAGCTGTTTTTCCAAAAGTACTCTAACACCAAATTATGTGACCTAAAACATAGGGAAAAACAACATTTTTTTTTCAGATGCTCATGTGTATGTAGTCATATAATTACATAGATTTTACTCCTCCTGTCCACATGTTGTTTTGAAAAGTAAATGAAATGGGATCACTTAGACTTCATTTTCACACAGGATTACAAACTGAAATATAAAAGACCTTTATTTAATAATGGAAAAAGAAAAAAAATCATTTCAAGAGAGAGGAAAAAAAAAACATGGAAAGAAGAAAACAATGGAAAACAAAAATACACCATAGGCAAATGCAGTGATCGTCAGGAGTTTTTGACACGTATGAAATTGTTACAT
>VZRS01009624.1:773474-794927 GCA_013398055.1 Ifrita kowaldi | reverse complement strand
GCTCCGGCGGCTCCGGCCGCGGCTCCGCTCCGCCCGCGCGTCCCCGCGGGGGCGGGGCCGCCGCCAGCGCCGACCACTCAGCGCCCGCCCCTGCGCTCAGAGACCAGGAGTGACAGCGCGTCTGACCAATCACAGAGGAGGAGGGGTGCGCTCGCGCCAATCATAGTGAGACCCGTTGGAGGCGGCGTTGCCCTCACGGCCGCGCCGCTTCCGTGAGGGGCCGAGTCAGGATGGTGTCACCCTACCCGGGATATGTCAGCCGCTCCGGGGTGACGCGTGGGAGAAACGCGATCGTGTCACCCACCCGGACTGAGTTCCTAGGCCGAGAGCGGCCCCCGCATCTCTCCCGCACCGGCCGGGAGGCGCCGCTCCGTCTCAACATGGCGGGTGCTGTCTCCTCACAGCCCGCCCCGGCTGTCAACACTGCCGCGGGCCGGGGACGGACGGGCCGTGGAGGTCACGGGTGAAGAGCCGCTGGATTGGTGCAGAATTACCTGTGCTTAAGGTGTGGGTAGGTTAGTGTACCTATACCCACCACAAACATTGCTCTCAGAGCAGGATACAGAATTGCTTAAAAAACAGTTAATTTTTTTAAGCAATTGTTAAATGAGGCGAAAATGCCAATTCAGTTACCTTGGGAGGTGAAGGATTGAAAGCGTTTAGGCACGGGGGTGAGGAGGAACTGCTTCAGCCCTTCTAGAGGTGGGAAAACGTGCTCCCTTCCAAAAGGGTAGCTCGAGAAGGGCTACGGCAATTTTATCTATTCTTAATTCATCTTGTCATTTTTTTCTTCTCAGGCTCAGAGGCTGCTGTTAGTACTTCCCAAAGCCCAGCAGACTCCAGTGCCTTCACCTGCCAGCGAGGTGTGAGCTGTTCCTGCAGAGCAGCTCCTTCCTGCCCCTGGCAGAGCCCAGGGCTCGCAGCCAAGGCTCTGCATCCAGCCCTGCACTGCCTGCTCAAGCACATCAAACCCCACCACACACGTTCTTCTTTTCATCTTGCTCAGTTCACTACACGATCGCTAAAACGTACGAGTAGTTATTTTGTTTGATCTTTTTTTGTTTCAGAAAATACTGTATTTGTTTCATAGGAAGAAGTTAATCAGATCTTGTGGATGCCTGAGCCAGCATCCTGTCTTCTATAGCACCCTGCCTCAGACACTCCAGGGAAAAGTCTCAGTACCTTACACTAAGGAGATGTGATTATTCTGTCCCTTTCCTGTTTCAAAACAAGAACTTACTTAAATTTTCCCTCCACCAGCCTCTTTTACTAATTCATTTGAACCATTTTTTTTGTTAGGGTTCAATTTTATGATAATTTTTACATTGCCTGCAGTTACTGAAGTGTACAGGATGGCATTAAACACATCAGTGTTTAGGTCAGCCTAAGCATGGGCAAAACAACTTGAATAATAACTGCTACAGGCAGCATCTGCTCTTTTTTGGCTGTTCTTCAAGATACATACTTTAATTTTCTGTTACTGATTCTACTTTGCCTCACAGAGGTTAAAATTGTGGTGATGACATGGATGGTATTTACATAACTATTTCCCCTCCTAGTGTTCTCCAGAACAGATAAAGACTTGAGAGTGAACTTGGATTTCTGGAAACCCTGTTACTGTTTCCTTCACTAAAGGTTCTTAAAGAGATTTGGTTGCCATGGAAGATTAACATAAATCCTTATTTAAAATAGAATAAGGAATAAAAGGTTTTTACAGTAAAATCCCCCAGAGTTCTGTGCTAGGATTTGTACTCTTTAGCATGCTCATTTTAGTTTTTTAGTATTTTTGCTCTTTTTAAATTTCTAGTAGCTTTTGTTTATTTTATCCCTCTTTATTTCCCTGTATTTTTCCATAATTCTGTGTCCTTCCCCTCTCAGACAGTGTCACAGTGCCACGTCTGTCGCTTCCTATCAACCTTTTCCTGCGGCCTATTTCACAAAAACACATTCTGTATTTCAGCTACTTGATTTCAAATGCTCTTTCTCTGCAGATTCCACCTCTCACACACTTTCCTCATCCACTTTCTGCAGATAACTCCTTTTTTCCCTGGGTTTGTGCTACGTAAGCCAGGGAGCAGCTGAAGGACAAGGTGGAGCCTTGTGAGGGTGACCAGAGTCAGGCCCAGTCCCGTGGCCACCGGGCAGGTGCAGTGATGAGGCAGCTCTGGGCTCACACTGGGCATTCAGTGCCCAGGTCACAGCCCACGAGGTGTCCCTGGCCAGGCACAGCTGTGACACTGCTGAATCTGGGGTTGAGCTGGAAAACGGGGCCCTGGGCAGAGCAGGGATGGAGGTACCAGGTAAGGCCATTCAGGGTCAATCCTCATTCAAAAGCGCTCAGAAGTTATTCTTAAGGGATGGCAGTGCTGGGTAGGGCAAGGAGTGTGGCTGAGATCCGTGTAAAAACATGGCAGGCTGTGCAGGTTGGGTAATCTGGGATTATGTCAGGAGAGATCGGCTCACCCGGCTGCTCCTGGCTGTTGCACCCAGGTCAGACGGGCTCCGGGTGGCTGAGTGCTCACCCAGACAGACCAGTGTCAGCACTGCAGGGGTTTGTCTGCGTCTACAGAGAAAGAAAATCAGCTCCATGCAGAAATCTGCCCAGCTTTTTCCATCTTTCAAGCCGCAGCTAAGCAGGGGCACATCGGAAGCTCCCCAGCACTGGGCAGCTGTGCCTGGAGCTCAGCCGTGGGGCAGCAGTGGAACAAAGGGATCTCTGTGCCTTACGTAGAGTAAGATGGTTTGGGGGTTTTTTTAAGGCTGGTTGGAGATTTCTTCATGAGCTGCATCTTATATGAATGTCTGTCAGTACATTGTGGGTTTGTGCCAGTCAAGGATTATGACCTATATTAACATCCTAGAAACAGGGGAGGCCAGCCAGGCCTGCACCTGACGCCAGGACTGCAGCTCAATCTCCTGATGGCTGATACCACTGTTACTGCGTTTTAAAGTCAGGTTAAATTACTTCTCTCAACAGCAACTTACCTAAAATGTGTTCACTCGTCTTGACAGTGCATCCCTTGCCATCTTGACAACGCACCTGACAATCTCAGTGAGGGCTGTCTCAACTTCCTTAACAAAACAGAAGAATGGCCTTTGCTACAATAATTTAATTGCTATCCATGAAAATAAAGTCCAGTTCCTAGTGTGTTTTTTTTCGTATGGGCAATGGTACTTATATCCAGGAATATGAACAATACTCAGTTCAGACATTACTAGGTAGCTGGCTGACAAAAGCCCCATATCCAGACACTTGAATTTCTCCATACTTTGTATGGCACATACACATCTCACTGGTAGTTTAAAAATACTGTTGGAAAATCCTAATTACAGTACTGCATCTAAAAGGGATTTTCTAAGCACCTAGGAGCAAAGATGTCAGAATGTAAAAACACCAAACACTGACCCTTGGTGGTTAGTTATGTACTTGCACATTTCTTGCCTTTAGAAAACAAGATAAAAAATGTTCCTCTGCTTTTCAATCAAATTTAGTTGCTCGATTGATTTGATTTCTGAAGTCTGCACTTCCTGAGCATCTTTCAAAAGCTTTAGGAGCATCCATGGTGTTCTGTAGTACTGAGGAACATTTGAATTTTTAGATGCAAAAACCAGAACCAAATCAATTCCCAATATGTGTGCAATGAATTATTACACAATACAAACTGCTCTGATACCCGCTGGGCCACACATCCCTTCACACCCTGTCACAATCTCTGGCACCTTCCTGCCACATACACTCCCACTTCCTTTTGAATCAAGCTCTGTATTGGAAGTTACTGAGTTTTCATGAAAAAAGCATTGACTATCTGTTCATTCTCCAAATGTGGCCAATTTAGAAGTTTTTAAATGGAGTTTATTCAGCATAACTGAACATCTAAAAATCGTAAAATAGGAATTAAAAAGCCACTGCTGTGAACTGGCGTTGTTTGAGTGGCCAAAGGCTCTCAGTGCCTTGCTGGTCTATACAGGTTTTGCTTCCCCACTGCTTTTCCCTGCAGATGCTCAGTGGTACTTTCCAGGTCAGTTATGCCCTGAGGGAAAAGGGAGCAA
Source organism: Ifrita kowaldi (assembly GCA_013398055.1). Taxonomy (NCBI): domain Eukaryota; kingdom Metazoa; phylum Chordata; class Aves; order Passeriformes; family Cinclosomatidae; genus Ifrita; species Ifrita kowaldi. Next base: position 790,877 of record VZRS01009624.1, on the reverse strand, counting down.
TGTCAGGATGATGAATGTAAAATTTTTCACTCTGTTACTGAAGTATCTGTTTTGTAAAATACCCTGAAATATTTTCCCTGGCTGCTATAGGAAATGAAAGTCATTAGAATCTATACATTATCCAAATAGTAGGAATTCTTGATATTTTGTATAATCTGAAAATTAATACCTTGTCTGAGAGTATCTTCATTAAAGGAATCTTGTATTTAGGTTTTTCTGAAAGGTGGCAATATTTTCACATGGAATAAGCATCTTTCAAGTATTTTCACATTAGATGGAAATACTTTCATCACTTGAGGCCCTTCTTGGAAGTCATTCAACTATGAGAACATTTGCTTTAAATAAAAGACTGTTTAAGCCAGTGGGATTCCTGAAATTCCTGAGCTGTTTATGCTCTTCTTTACACTTTTCTTAGCACATCTTAACTCAGTGAACATTTCCTTATCCCCACAGATTTAATGCTGGTAAGAAACAGTCATCTCATTAAAACTCTGAAGGCTTGGGCTGGCATTTCTAGTCTTTTATAATTAATTTTGTTTTGACTGGAGTCATTTCTGGGCTCCTTGGTTGCAGACTTCCAGATAGAGTTATCTTAGTTATACAGTGAGTGTGTATACACAGAGTGCAAATGCATCCACACCTTTCACACAGAATAATAATATTGTTTACCACAATACTTTCAGAAAAAACAACTGCTTTTCCAAATAGTAGGTAAGGTTTATCATATGCCAGTGAGGTAGCCATTGATAAACTGAAACAAAAAAGATGGAAATAGAGCCACAGAGCCAGAATCTGTGATACCTCATTAAATTCCATAAAAAGCTATACTGGAGACAAAGCAGGTCCGAGGTGGAAAGCTACTGACCTACATTTATAAAAGAGACTCTGACCAGATCTTGTAATTGCACCTTTTGGCTTCATCCAGCAAGAGGGAAATGGCTAACATCCTTAAGGAATGATCTGCCTCAACTAGTTCAGGGAAGCATCTCAGAATTGGCAACTTTTAAGAACAGTGACTTGAACAGAATAAAACATTTACAACTCTACAGCATCATTTCTGCTCAGCAAAACCCCACTTTGGCACTGCACCCTTTCCTCCCCTCCTCTTGCTGCCTTGGTTGTTTCCCTAACATCTGTTCACTTCCTATCTATGCTTTTTTATTTCTGCCTTTTCATTTACTTTCTCATTGATATCTGCACTTCTATTTTAGTACCTTTATCTTAGTGAACAAGGTCACAAGTGAGAGTGGGCTTTGGCAATTCCAGCATTATCCAGCTGACGTTAATTGACATCATGGAACTGCTGGCAGTGTCGTGGCAGCAGCCCCTCTGCAAATTCACATGTATTAAATGTCTCAGATACAATTTCAGTTTGTGCCCAGGACAAGAAATGCAGCCCAGGGTTCTGAGCTGTGGCACAGACGTGCTGGTCACAAACACAGTGACACTTTGAGATCCTGTTCCCACTGGTGTGCTGATGGTGGGGCCATGTGGTGACTCCTCAGGCACCAGTCTGGCACGTGGGTTTGTGTCCCAGTTCTGTGCCACACAGATTCTGATCCTGAGAGTATCCTCACACTTACTTAATATTGTGCACCAAATACCTCCAGTACTCACCACAGTCAGGGATTACTCTGCAGGTAAGATCAGGAACATGTNAGGGTTCTGAGCTGTGGCACAGACGTGCTGGTCACAAACACAGTGACACTTTGAGATCCTGTTCCCACTGGTGTGCTGATGGTGGGGCCATGTGGTGACTCCTCAGGCACCAGTCTGGCACGTGGGTTTGTGTCCCAGTTCTGTGCCACACAGATTCTGATCCTGAGAGTATCCTCACACTTACTTAATATTGTGCACCAAATACCTCCAGTACTCACCACAGTCAGGGATTACTCTGCAGGTAAGATCAGGAACATGTTTTTTTCAGGATCGGGGAAATTACAAACTCAATTTCTGAGAAGAAGTAACCCCTTTGATTCTGTGCCAGGGTACTGGTATGTACTACTAGGGAAACTAATTCTGGTAATATCTCTAATCTCTCTAAACAAAGTAATTTTCAGAACTCTATGTTCCATTATATCAATTATATACCATTATCTTATTATTCAGAAACATTATCACCAGCATAGAAGGTTCACCAAATAAAATGTTAGTAACTTGTTCATTATTTTTAAATGGAAAATTAACAGCTAAGTTATTAAAGAGTAATCTTTAATTAAAGAAACATCTGAAAGTTAGTGTGAAAAGCACGAAAAGCCATGTTTTTAAATGGAGTATTTAAAAAGTATTCTTTAGTGGAAGAAGAGTCTGTGTTCAAAAATAGAAACACTGGGTGAAAATGTCACAGCCACCACTTGCTATTGAGTAACACAGCAGTGTCTCAAACCCAACTACGGCTGACAGAGTAGGAGGAGCTACTGGTGTGTGGAGTGTGAGTTGTCCTGATACTGCAACATTTGTATATTAAACAAACAAGTTATTGTGTACCTACCTGTCAAAACTGAGTTCAGATTTCCCATCATTTCTATACCAATGTAGTTTTTCTTGGTTTTATTTGAAAATAGACTTCAGTTTGCCTAAGAATTTGGAACACATTTTCTTTCATGTTTGAAGGTTTCTTGCTATGGCATATTCCAAAGAGGGAAAGCTGACTCCTACAGCAGGGGTCGAGCCTCTCTTGGACAGACCGCCAGGGAGGTTGCAATTATATTTATTGTTACTGCATTTTGCACTTGAATAATTTTTTAAGGTAAAGGTTACTCTTGTCTGTTTGCATTTAGAGATTTCTCCCTTGCTTTCATGCTGCTCTTTCTCCAGCAGCTGCTCTGTTTTGCTCATGCACAGGAACCAGGGGCACAGCGGTTCTCAGCTGAGCTGCTCAGCTGAGCAGAGCTCTGTGAAGCCTCCTACATATCCAGCAGCCCCCCCTCTCTTATTCCAGGATGGAATTCAGTCACAGTTGGGACTCACTGGGGGTGTGTCATGCAAAAGCCCATCTCAGTCAAAAACCCCTCAGTTTGTGTCAAAGGCCATCACATAGGCCCTGCTCCAGAACACTGCTAGAGGTGTTTCACACCTTCACACCTCTCAGCCCCATCTTTGTACCTCACAGGCTCCATTTTCGGTTAGGTAGGCTTTTGTGGAGTAGATCAAGAAACTGGATGTGTAACATTGGGAATTAATTATGCAGCAATGCCAGTGGTTGGCACTTACAGACCTGTTGGCTTTGATGGGACTATTCAACTGTGCAAACTAAAATAGGCATGGGAGTGTTTGCCAGCTCAAACTACAGAGCCAAAACAAGGAGCTCGTTAAGAGCAAACACTGGACTGGCACTGCAGTTGTGCTTTACAGACCCAACCAAAGATCAAGCACCAAAAAAGCCCAACCTACAACTAGACAAAATGGATCCAGAATTCCAACTGTCAGGCATGTACTGGGACCAAAATGATTAACTGATTTAATATACAGAGTCACAGAAGTTTGGATTTTCTTGTGTTCATTATCTTCCTCAAAATATTCTGGAGCTATGTGAAAGGAACCTTGCTGTTATTTGACAGCCTTTCTCTGGTCAAATTCAGTGAGTTAGGGCAAATAAAATCTCAGTTTCCCCACTGAAGCCTGGATACTGATGGAAGTAAGAGAAGGTTNAAAGCCCAACCTACAACTAGACAAAATGGATCCAGAATTCCAACTGTCAGGCATGTACTGGGACCAAAATGTCAGCAAGGCAACAGGAATGGCTGGCCTGAGGCAATCATGGATTAACTGATTTAATATACAGAGTCACAGAAGTTTGGATTTTCTTGTGTTCATTATCTTCCTCAAAATATTCTGGAGCTATGTGAAAGGAACCTTGCTGTTATTTGACAGCCTTTCTCTGGTCAAATTCAGTGAGTTAGGGCAAATAAAATCTCAGTTTCCCCACTGAAGCCTGGATACTGATGGAAGTAAGAGAAGGTTCCCTGCTGTCTTGCATCCAGCTGTGCCTGGGGGCGGTGGAAATGCTTTGAACTGCACAACTGAGCAATAATAGGCTTAGAGTGACATAAAAGATGGACCTAAAATCCTGTTTCTTGAAACAGTGCAGAATTCAACCTGCAGCTTCCAAGACAAGTGTGTCTGTGGTAAGGCCTGAGTGACTGCAGAAGAGCCGCAGTATTGTGCACACAGCCCCTGGCAAGCAGAAGGAAATCTTCTGGGCTCATTCCACCTTTACAAATAATATCTTTGCTACTATTTAGTTACAGGGGGTTTCACCTCTGTTAGTCCTAACTCAGTGCTTGAGCAGCCTAGCTAAAACAGACTGACCTAATGTATTCAAAGCATTTTCCAGAGTATCAACATTCCTGTCTAAAAACCGCAGGACTAACTGACATCTCTGTTGGCAGCCCTTACGAATTTAACACGTTGAGCAGAGAACCTGGGAAAAGGTCAGAGAGAAAGAGTTGTGCTTGGAGATTTGGGGAGTCTGTTGGGGTGAAGCATTGAACATCCTGGAGAGGATGTTACTGCCTATACCACCTTCTCTGGATAACCAAACTGCTCCAGCTTCTGCATCTGCCAGTCTGGCACCTTTAGTAAGTAATTAAATCACACTGTGGACATGAATACATTCTTGGATAAATAATAAATGACAGCTCTCACAGTGGCACGTGAGCACACAGGCATACCCAGGGTAGGAAATCACACACAGCATTTCATTTGTTGCTAATTTATCTGAAACAAAGTGAGGAAGATGCCCTGGGGACTGGTGACTAACAAGGAGCATTGTTTATGCTACAAATCCCATCCGGTTATTAGGCTTTGAAAAGTGCTTTGTTTAGCTTATCAGAGCTTCAGCAGGAATGCCAGGGGCAGTATTTCTGTTCTAAGTGTATTTCTATTCCAATATTACTGACACATAAGAGGTTATGTGTTACCTGAGGGCTGAATATTTGGCTTGTGCTTCAGTGCCTTGTTGAATCAGGATCAGGATGGTGAACACTGCACAAAACCAAGCCTTGAACAGGTTTCCTTATCAATTTTACAGCATTAAGTTGAAGAACACCTTTACATAAATCAAACCTTTCTCAAGGACCATAGAGCACGACAAAGAATAAATACCCTATGGCATATGAATGCCCATCATTAAAAATTACTTTAACATGCTAGACCTTCTGCTTAAATTCTGCACTTCACCTATGATTTGGACAAAATTGTATTACACAACCTAAGTCTGCAATTATGCAATTCCAAAGTATCACAAGTGTCTGGCAAGTTTTAGAGCTGTTTCACAACAGCACTGATAAGCTGCTACTCAGTCAGGTGATCAAAACACCTACAGTGTGCCCTTGATTCAAGTTAATATTTAAAATCAGGAATGCAATTTTTTTATTGGGCTCAGGTACATTTTCAGTGATGTTAAATGTCTTTTGGGGGAGAAGATTTAGAAAGGAAGGGCTTTATTTTCAGATGGAAGAAAACTACATTTATTTCATTCCATACTTTGGAAAACCTGGGAGTCCCTTGCCAACTAAATTAATAACTGTCAAATAAGGGCAACTAAATTCGGCAATTAAATTATTAATTGGCAAATAAGGCATAATTGGCCTTGCTCAATGATTCCACACCAGCACTGTCACTGACTCAGCTCCTCTCAATCACTTCTGCAAAGAGGAATGGCAAGCTCAACCTCATGGAGGTCTCCTGGACCACTATAAGAAGTGATCATTAGACTGACTATGAATAAATAATTGAAGCATTTATTTAGACTTTTTATCATTAGATTACTTTTGGAAAATCCACATGAATCAATTCTTCCTTCTAAAATGTCCTGGTTTTAATTTGCTTATGATTAGGTTAGATCTGGATTGCCAAACCATGAGCTGTCCAGTGTATCCTCCCTGGTCATCTGAACTGCCCTTGTAAACTAAGACTGGGAGCAGCTGCTCCCCTGCCAGAGCAAAGTGACACTGTCATCCCTTCCTGACAACTTCAAACCTCAAAGCAGGGGCTGCTTTACTAAACAATGCCACGTGCTCATGGAAAAACCAATAAATGTTTGTGAGCGCTCAATCTGCTGAGAGCTTTTTAAACTTTAATACCCCTCCTCAAAGATGCTGATGAGAACAGACTCACCACTGATGCTTTAGAGCTAAATTTCCTTGTGGTAAAACTGGAAGATGTTGTGAGCTGAGCTGTGTCACAAAGATAAAGGTTTATACCCAGGAGCTTCTGGCTCCGTAGCCAACAAACAGATCAGTGCTTCACGCCTTCCTTTTGTGGGCAAGAATTAAAAATGTATCAAATCTGGTGGCTGGGGTTTAGTACAATGGGCTTGGTTTTGCAGAGTTCTACAAGAATTATTTTCTGAAATGCTCAGCTTTCATTTTAAGCCAAAAGATGTGTCCAGATCTGAAAAGCTCCTTTTTACTCAAAAATCTGACTGTCACAGTTTCAAAGCCTGGCCCTGGTGAGGTACCTACATGAAGAATTCTTTTGCAAATCTGACCTGTGGAAATGTGGCCTCAGTGAACACCTGTGTTGTGCACTGAGAAAGGAATAGAAACATAAGAACCTGATTCCTGAAAATCTTTAAGGCTTTCTCCAGATTTTCAAATTCTAAGTCTGTTTTTCAGAATAATTTGCTTCTGAACTTGGGGTTTGGGTTTGGTTGGGTTTTTTCCTTTTGTTTCCTCCAAATGAATTAAATTGACTTTTACTGTACTAAACATTTTATCACCCAGTTCTGGCTGAGGAGTCACAATAACGTGTTAGAACCACCAAAGGCACCCAGATGCGAACACAAGACTGTGAAATAGTCATTTCTAAGGGCACTTGAAAAGTTTTCAGCCTAAAATGTTAAGAGGAATGACAATTTTAATAGTGCTGTTTGAAATAACACACAGAATTACTGCATGAGAAGAAGCTCCCTAAAAATCTGTCATTTTAGGCAGTCATGCTAAATATTTTATTTTGTTAAGACTGTTTAGTGCCATCAAAACCTCAAAGCTTCATGACACAAACACTGACTGCCATAATCAATCTCTAATTCAATCACAGTTCAAATGTTCAAAGGCCAGCTCAGGATTTTGGAAGGGGTAAATTAGTTCTGGCAGCCTTACAGCAATGTCAGATATCATCTGTCTTCTCCTTCTATCAGATCCAGCTGGGCGGGCCCCTCACAACCAGGACAGAGCCAACTCCAGCATCACTGCGAGTGCTTGGACTCAATAAATCAGAAATTTGATTATGTGCAGATAATCTATTAAAAATAAATGACAGACCTGGCACGTTTTTCCCAGCTGATCAACTCAGGACAAGACTAAGCCACTGATGTCTTTGCTGAAGGTGAACCCAAGTCCCTTTTTCCTCCCAAATGCTCCATTAATGCAACTGGAGGAAAGAATGTCCATACCAGGTGAAACCAGGGCCACCTTGCCTTGGTACCTGCTGGACTCAGAAATTCCTAGCATCCATAAGAATGTCCATGGCTTAACTGTGTATGTAAAGAACGACCTGGTTTTGCTCCCTCTGGATCTGCCACCTGTCAGTCATCCTGCAAGAGCTGGTCAAGTTTCCCACCTTGCTTTACTCAAATCAGTGAGAGATCACAAGAAAATTAAAAATGTGGTGTCACAATCCTGGATTTGAATGATGATTGAATGATTTTTATTCTTCCTATCCACACGCATATTATTCACACAGTGCAGGATCGTTGCCTGGTTCTTTGCTGTAATTCCTAGTCCTAATCAAATGCTCTGGGAGCAGAGCTTGAGCATTTGCAGGGTCTCAACAGGCCCCTGCACTCAAGCTGACGAGTTTCCAGCCCCTTTGCCTGGTGCCTGAGCTCAGCAGCCAGAACTGGTATCATCAGCAACACTAAATATTCCATTTTCCTGTTTTCTGAGCAGCTCAAACTCTCTTTCTGCAGACTTGCTCATGAGTCATCTGGAAATAAACCATAATCACTTGTCCCCTAGGAGTCATATATAAGTTAATTATTGTACAAGACAAGCTAATACAAAATACACAAGAGGTTTCTACTTGTTGAGGTTGCAAAGGGCAAGGGAGCCTTTCAGAATTTCCATTGGTTATGGTCTGGGAATGCTGGGCTTCCCTTGACTCCATATCTGTTGCATAATCAGAAACACATTTTGTTCCCTTTGTTGTATGAGACAAAGCTAAAGAAATGTGGGTGTTATTCCTCTGCACAAATAAAGAGGAGATACCTAATGGGCTTGTGTGTGTGCAGTGTTTGTAAACACAACTGCTCTAGGCTGCAGCTGACAGAAACCATCACTGCTTGTACCAGCTGAGAGGATGTTCTGGATCTGCAAATGCCCCCCAGCCCTGCACGGGAAGTCAAAATGGATTGGGATGCGCCAGATGAATTTTAGGTGTTACTGTGTTAAATAAAGTCTGCTTGCCTGGAGTTCAGTGTCCTGGACTTGGATCTGACCATCGCTGTGGTGCTTTACTCCTACCCAGACATCCTTTGCTGTGCTGTTGTTGTTGTTATCTCTGCAGAAGAGAATCTTATCAGTGCAGGGAAAGGAAAATCTGAAAATCTGAAAACAATGGAAAGGCCTTTGGCATCTGACATTTTTCTGTTGAGGATGGAAACAAATACATTTATAACTTCACAGTAAAGGAGAAAGATTTTTTTTCCAGTAGTTATAGAAACACTATTATTAAGGTTGGAAAAGCTCTCTAATATCATTGAATCAAAGTTATGGCACATTATTTTAAAACCTCCAGTTCCTCTTATTTACAGATCCTCATTATAGGAGGAAAGAATGGTATGAATGGTGCTGATTTAACATTACTCATTTGGTGAACTCATAGTTTTAGACCTGGCTCTGGCAAGAGACCTGGTTTCCTCAACACTCACCTGGATTCTTTTTGCCACCCAGCCTATGGTTCCATTCTGCCACCCCAGGAACACAGAGAGCACACCAGACTTTATTTCAGTACACTTAAGTGACAGACACAACTGCAAAGGAGGAGGGAAACAGTGACAATTAGTTATGTGTGATATCTACGCTGAGTTTCTGTGGCTCTCTGCTAGTCACAGTAAATTATTATTAATGGACTGAATATGTCAATCAAAGTACTAATTTAGTGGAGACTCTGCACTACATCTCTCCCAGGAATCACAGCAACTCCAGCTGCCCCCCTGCCTCCAGTGAGCCCCTCTCCCAGTAGAAACCAACTGTGGGCATTTATTCTGTGGGAAGTGTTCTGGACTGACAGTGCAGTCAGTGCTTACACAGGCTACTAAACATTAAATCTTAGGTTGACAAGATGTAACACCATCTCAGAGAATACTGTTAAATTACAATGCAGACTTGTGGAATGGGTAAAATGCACCAGAATATCACACAATTTGTATTCGACTATGCAAAAAAACCCCAACCTATTACAAAAATTAACAGTCCAATAATCACACGTTTGTAACTGTGAAAGCTCGAGATGTAACAAACATGAAGTCACATCTTCAAGCATGAACTCACTTCTGAGAAGACAGCTTGTCTTTTTAATCAGCAGCATAAAAATCCAGCTATCCCATAAAATTAATTTCTATGGGTGAAAATCAGGAGTAGGACACACCAGGCTTAGGTCTGGTTCTGTCCCACACTTTCTTCCCAAGTGAAACATTTGCCTAAAATAAAGCAGAAGTGATGAAGGCATAATTGCACTGGTTTTCAGTCCTGTAAAAGCTTTCTACACAAACAAAAGTAGTGGAAGTTCCATTTTAAACAATTCAATAAGTTGAGTCCAATCATGCATAAAGCTTTTTTTAATCTGTTTACTGTTCTTTAAGTAAATCTGTGTGGTCTTACAGAAGAAAATTGTTCAAAGACATCTCATCCCAATGCAAACTCAGTAACTGTTTATTGCAGCCCTGGATCTATTTAACAGGAAAGGGACAGAGCAGATTTAGAGGGTCCTTCTGTCGAGGCTGCCCCTGGTGTGGGTTCCTGTCCTCCCTCAGAGCATCTCCAGTCACTGGATAATCTGTGTAAAACCCTAATTCTCTAGACAAACGTGTCTGCTAAATGCCTTCTTTGAGGCTCTGAGCCATATGGTTGGGATTACAGCATTTAAATAGTTTTTCCAAGTGAATACAAGGATGAAGCACAGAATAGTGGAGGGAGTTATGTTCATAATTGCATTTATAAAGGGATTTCAGGATTTTTAAGGCCCACGTTCTGCACCACTGAAGCCAGTGTGAGCTTGGCACCTTCAAGCAAGTGCAAGTTATATTTACAAGCCATTCACACTTTTTCCACCACACTATAAATAGATCTAAGTACAAAGGAGGACAAGAGGCCGTGTTGTTAATGCTGGTGCAATAAAAGCACATTTTTATCTTTAGTTTAAAGATAACAGAGCACAGCCCCTCATCACCACTGCCACTATCCCCATCCTCTGGGAGCACAAGAAATCCGTGGATCCCCAACAGCCAGGGACACCTCAGGAGAGACACCATGTAATACTTCAGGTTGTTTCATGTTTTTCTAACACTGTTTTATAACATACAGGAAAAAGAGGCTTTGAACAGAACTCATCCAGGACAAACAGTAACCACATGGCCTCAAAACCTGTTTCAAATAACGCCCCAGTAGTTACAGTTTCAAGTACAAAGATAGACATAACAACAAAGAGCATCAACTTTCCTCTTTCCCTGGCCTGGTTAATTTTCCCTTTCCCATCTGTGAGTATGACCTAATGATACAGACTTTATTTGTATTTAATTTTGAGATCTGCAGAGGAGAAGTACCATATACAAGCTGGGTCTAGGTTGTTTTTCTTAGCTGTACATACTTGGCCAGGCTTTCCTTCCCTCCACACCATTATTTACACTCCGGAGCACTGACTCCAGTGCGATGCATTATCCATGTTATGGCTGTTTATAGAGTAGAAGTGGTCTCTGTAACATGTCTGTTTTTCATGTCTTAAACCAATAAAACTTTTACATTGGGCTTATCAAAACCATTCTGTGTAGATCTAAGTCTGTTGTGACTGAAATCAGTAATAAAACTTCTCTTGATGCCCTGTGGAACAGAGCTAAGGCAACACTGAGCTCTCTTAATAAATTCCGCTCCGGTAAAAGTTTTATTTAAAAAATGTGGTTAACCCAAAGCTTTTAAAGAAGATTAATGTGGACTTATAAAAAATGTCTGATTTTATTATTAGTAGTAATTCATACAGTTTGTCCTGAAGTTTTCCTTTTCAGCTTCAGTTTGAACCATATGTTCAGGAAGTTCAACTGAAAAGCGATCCTTCAGCAATATTATTTTTTTCTAATTAACAATAACCACAGAGGTATTTTAGAGAAACCTACAGAGTCCCTCATAAGGTTGTGGAGTGGGATAGATTAAAACAGGATTTTGGCTATTTTATGAAAAATGCACTGAAGCACAAATGGGTCAACTTCAGAGGAGTCCTTCCTTTCCTGCTCTACCCAACAAAGGATTCTGCGTGCAGCAAATCTTAATTTCCATGGGATTCTCTTGTGAAGGGCCTTGAAGGACTCTGGGATCCATCAGTGCCTGGTTGGCCTTGCTGAGACCGAGCACAGGCACGGCAGTGCAGCTGTGGGGATCCCCAGACATGGATCCACCACCCCAGTGAGTCAAGGCCGGTCAGATGTGATGGGTGTCAAATGCAAAAGCTCAAGGAGAAGCTGGAAGCTGGGTGCCAGACTGGGTTTATACAGATTGGATGGGGATTTAGGAATAAATACAGCTGTGGGCTCAGCCAACTGCTCTGTGTATGCGAACAAAACACAAGAGGCACAAAGATAAACCCTGCACTCGAATGAAAATGAGTAAAATCACCAGTCAGAGTGAGGTTCATAAAAATACCTTTGGGCCAAATTTAACATCCCCAGTCCTTGTACACACAATGTAACTGATGGCATCAGGAACATTTTTATTGTGGATTTCAAACATGGTTTCTCTCAAATTCCCTTCCTCAGTGACAGCAGATGTGATGCTGGGTGCAGAACCCCTGCACTGAGGGCTCCTGGAGACTCCTCCTTACAACACAGCTCACACAAACACACTCACTGGCTGTTTTTAAGAACAAAGATCATTGTTCAGCTCAACAGAACAATCCCATCAAAATGGCAGCACAATGTTGTGCTGCTGTTATCACTGGGGTCCCTGTCAAGTTGCATCAGTTGAAATGCTGAGAGGTTTTATTTCCCTGACCTGTCACACTGCTCACTGCGCCCCGGAGCTGCCAGTCAAGCTGTGCTGCTTCTGCTGAGATGCTGTTTGTGCTTTGCTGGGTTTGCTGGTGGTGCCAGCCCTGACATTCAATTTTCTGTTATTTGAACATCCCAAACTGACTGCTGTCACTGCATGTGCAGACTAATCTTACTGTCCTCACACTCTGCCCCCTTTCGCTCCTGAGACCTCTCTATGTTGTACTTGGAAATCAGCAGCTGTCTGGGTAAAAAAGGATGTGGCAATTGGCTTTTCCAGAGGTACAAGCTGCTCCTTGGCTGTGCATGCTGGTTTATCTGGGATAACTGGCCCTGAAAGTCACTCTGGACAAGTCCACCTTGATGCAGCTGCAACGCTTCTGTCCACAGGCACTCATATTCCTGAGGGCTTCCACCATGACCCAGGGAGCTTCCAGAGTAAGATTCACAGGGAAAGAAACTGTGGAAAGGAAACCCTCCCTCAGCTGATCTGTGAATCTCTGCACATACCAGTATAGAAGAGCAAAGGCTCCATTTTTGCACAGTCAGTTTGCAGAGGAAAACCATGTATTAAAAATAAAGAGTCACATTCATTTTCACAGTCTATTGTAGAAAGAGGGTTTATTAATCCTGCTAACTTCCTCGTAAACATTAAATAACCTCCAATATGTTTAGCATATCTTAATTTTTTAATTCGGTAGGTTGCTGCCTGACCCCTTCCTGGAGGCACAGTCCCTGGTTAGCAGCACTAACCTGCCCTCCCTGCAGACAAAGGTAATATTTACCTCTGTCTGCATTCTGACACATGCCAAACAACGAGCTTGAGCTCTTGGGATCAGCTTTATTTATCCTCTAATTTTCCCACAGCATTTCAAAACCCACTTGGGCTTGAATGATCCTGCAGCCATTTGCATTTATCATTTGACACATGTCAGATCAAACAACTGTGAAATATCAAACAGGCCTCCAGCATTTTGCTTTTGTGTAGTTTATTGCATCTCTGGGATAACATTCCACAAAAGGCAGTATGGAAGTTCCTAATCTCACCAGGCCCCAGCCAGAGGTTGTTTGTTGTACTGGGAGGCTGGATACAGGGGAAAAAAGGAAAATGTTCTTTATTGTGGAACTGTGTTGCTTTTCACACCCCCTGTGAGAAGCAACACAATAAGCCAAGGAAACAACCTCGACCCCTAAGTGTTTATAAATCTGCTTTTACTGAGGGAGCAGCACAGAACAAACTGATTGAAAGAGACTCAACAAGGAAAACCAGTCTGCACCATTATGTGATTACCTTCTGATACAGTTCCTGGCAGTACTGTGGTGGAAGTGTTACCATCCACTGCTGCATCCAGAACCTTCTAGTGAAGGTGCTTCTGGAATTCTTACCTGGATAAGTCCTGCAGTTGCCCTGGCAGGGAGAGAACACGGCATGGGATGAAAAGCAGACCTAGAGAGGGTCAGGCTGGACCTTTCAAATATCACTCAGATTTGAACTGCAGGATTTTAACTTGCCTCTAAAATTTCAAATCAGATTCCAGCGTAGAAAGCAGCTGGATTTTTCCCCAGGTATTGCCAAATCCAAACAGTTCACACTGGCTCTGCCCTTTCTCAAGGCTGGAATTCCAGCTGGCACAGAGAGTGCCAGGCAGTGGCACTGATGTAAAGATGAGGCTGAAGACACAGGCAGGGCCTCTCCCTGACAGGGTGTAGAATAACACCAAAGCACATCCTTCCTCTCCTGTCACACCCTGGGAGGGAGCTTAAAGAACTGGGGAGTCTCTTCCAATCCACAGACCAAACTAAGCCCTGCGGAGGGTAAAATAAAGTTTTAACCCAACACCACAGCATCAATGAAGAGGAATAATCACTCAGTTCTTGCCCACATCAGGGTGAGGCTCAAGGCCCCATTTCAAAGCATTCACAGCCTACACTTGATGCCAGATTCTGAAGCCATGCACACACCAGTGCAGCCACTGAGGCCCAGTTCCCAGAAGGATTCCATGTTAAGCAGAATACTTTCTTTTCCAACGTTGGGGCAGCAGGGATCCCTTTTAGAAGGGTTCCTCTGGATACTGTACCATGATTGAACAGCATAGGGGCATTTGGACAGCACAGAAAGGTGCTGCATTCAAGCGATTTTGACTTAAAAGTGCTTAAGAGACACACGGAACTGAAATGCATCAGAATACAAAAGAACCCATCTCGTGTGAACATTCAGTTTGCAGCTTACCTGTATGACAGGCTGTCATTCCTGCCTCTTGCCTGGTGAGGACTCTTCACCTGGATGGGTCTCATGGATTTTTTTCCCAAGAGTTGCTCTTTGTTTCTTTGAAACCGTCATATTTTTGTCTTCTCCATGCAAGTGAACTGGGCCTCTCTGCAGGACTCTTGGAGCAGCTGATGACACGGTGGTTGCTTCCCTTCTTTTTAATTTGCATGATGCAAATCTGTCAGTAGATTGCACCTGAAGGGGTGAGGATGGCAAGGTCTGCAGCTCAGGGGCCTGACTGACCCCAGCTGGGGCCCTTGGCCAAACTTCCTCAAGCCATGACTGAGGCTTCTCTTGCATTAGGGCAGTGTGATGGGTTTGTCCCTGTGCTGCTGCCACGGGCTGAAGGACTCAGCAGTGCTTGGCATGGCCAAGGTGCTCGATGTGGAGCCCCCAGAGGGCAGTTTTACAAGAATGCCTCAAGCCACAATCAGACTTCAACATTACAGTGCCCACCGAGCTGCAGCTGAAGAGTGTTAGAACTCTTGAGCTTTGACATTTTACTTCTTGGCTTAATTTGAATTAAATTTTAATTTGAGAACTTGGCAAACTGAACAATTTGCTAAGTCTTGTATAACACCAGGATGGTCAGATAGTCTCACTGCAAAATCCTGCAGCAGTGTTTGTGTTATCACAGCTGATTACTCAGCCCCTGGGATACAGAGTTCTTACAGCTCTGGCTTTAAAATGGATAATATGAAACTGGCAGTAATGCTGGCTTGGGACAAAAATGCAACTATAAAGTACAAGTGTCACAAGGGGAGAAAGGCATTAAAAGGCCATGCAGGATATGTGAACAAATCTCTGTAACTGTGTCGTGCAAGCCCATGAAAGGTATAGAGAGGCCTTGAACTCTGTGCATCTCCATTTTACACCAAGTCAGTGTGATTGTTTGCTCCCTTTCCAGACTCCCTACACCCCTCGTGCTAAGTCTTGGTACCAGTTCAGCCAGAGAAATCAAGGCCAGTTTGAGGATAATGATATAAATAGCAGGAAGTTTATGGAAAGTTTGCTGAAGTTGTTTGTGTTGAGCTGCAAAGAGGTAAAAGTGCTGGTACAGTGCCAGCCAACTTTGCACATGTGTCCCTGTATAACCTGTACCTTTGCTATCCATTTGGAGTCTGTGGACTTCATTTTTACATGCTAATTGCATATTAAAATAGATATATTAAAATTTATGAATACTTATTGGTTATACCCCAGTGGTGTCCAATTGCTTTTTCCCACTCTGTCTTTTCAGCTGACAGATTTTATCGTGCCTCTGAGTTGGGAGCTCTGACACCCCACTATGTCAGAGTCGTTTTCTTTCTTGTTCCACTCTTTTTGTTATGATGTTTCTTCATTTTATTCCCATCAACTTTCATTGTTTTTAATTATGTCCCTGAACTTGCAAAGCTGTTTCTCCTAACAATGGGTACTTTGGAAATGGCAACAATTGCTTTTCCATGAACTACAAGGCAGGAAGTGCATTGTTTCTTTAAAAAAATTACCAGATGTTTTTCAGGGCGGACTACTAACATAAAAAAAAAAGCCAGAAACGATTATTTTCCAAATAACCCCAGTCTAATTTTGTTATTGTGTGACTCCTGTTTGCATTTAACTGGGAATTGCAGCCTATGCCAGTACTAAAGAAGGAATTTCTCTCAAGCTAAGTGTGTAAAGTCCATCTATGTGAACACTGACTCTGTGAATTCAAGTCCATCTGAGTGAATCATGTTATTCCTTGTGCTGTTCCTGCCAGTCCAAATACTGCCACTGAGGTACCTGCAATGGGTTGTCTTGTGTTCTCAGACTGGAATAAATGAATATTCCTTGTCCCTTCATGCAGAGATTATTGACAGAAAATATCCAGCACTTCACAGTAAAGTGACTGCATTTTATTTCTCATTAAAAATTAAAATGTAGACTTTAAATGATAAAAGTATATTTTTAACATGGATGGTACAGTAAGGAGAAATTACCCGCATCACACACGCCTGGAAATTTGTTATCCCTGCTGTTCTCAGATCCCATGCCTCTGGATCACAAGCTGTTCATGATGGAGCGATACTCTCTCTGGTGTTCCACGAGCTTCAAAAACACTTCGTATTTCTTGTCATAAAATCTGTGTAAGAAAGTTAATGTCAACGAAGCCTGAGATTTGAAGATTTAAATCCCCTGCAATGCATATGTTTACTTGCTTCTCTTAGCGTTAAAGACAGTTTGACTCTTTCCTAAGTACGGCTGCTGCCAGGATCAGAGCCCTCCCTGTGCACTGCCGGAGCAGCTCCCACCCAAACGAGTGCTTTCCAGTTGCAATTCCACCTCTCATTTCCCTACAGCCAGCTTGGGTTCTCAGACAGCTTCCCTCAGACCTCTCTGCTGTGAGAATGAGGAGCCACTGGGGCTTCACAGAACTCCTTCAGGTGGGAAAAGTCCTCCAAAATCACTGAGTCCCACTGTTTCCCCAGCACTGCCAAGGCTGCCACTGCCCCGTGTCCCCAAGTGCTACATCCACACAGCTTTGAAATCCCTCCAGGGATGGGGACTCCAACACTGCCCTGGGCAGCTCTGCCAGGCCTGGGCAACCCTTTCCATGAAGAAATTTTCCCAATATCCAACCTGAACCTCCCCTGGCCCAGCCTGAGGCCGTTCCCTCTCCTCCTGTCCCTGTTCCCTGGGAGCAGAGCCCGATCCCCCCCGGCTGCCCCCTCCTGTCAGGGAGTTGTGCAGAGCCACAAGGTCCCCCCTGAGCCTCCTTTGCTCCAGGCTGAGCCCCTTTCCCAGCTCCCTCAGCCGCTCCTGGGGCTCCAGCCCCTTCCCCTGGACACGCCCCAGCCCCTCAGCGTGTGTCCTGTGCTGCGGGGCCGAGGACCGGACAGCGAGCCCCAGGACGGGACACCGGGCCCCAGGACGGGACAGCGAGCCCCCGGGCGGGCCACCGAGCCCCACGACC
>VZRS01009624.1:721163-773333 GCA_013398055.1 Ifrita kowaldi | reverse complement strand
CCCCAGGACCGGACACCCCCAGGACCGGACACCGGGCCCCGCCGCGTCCCCTCAGCCCAACCCCGGGAGCCGCCAGGGGGAGCCCGCGCGCCGCCGCCATGGAATCCGGAGCCCTCAGAGATGTCACATCGATTACCCTCAAAATATAATGTAACACTATATAATCCTTAAGAATGAATAGAAATAATACTTTGAAATATAGTACTGATAATACTTAAAATATAATATAGATAATTAAGCCTTAAAAATTAATAAAAATGATCCTTAGAAACACAGTATGAACAATTCCTAAAAATATAACATACTATGGCTCTTAAGAGTATCTGTATGCTAAACACTACTGCACTGGAGGAGGGCTGGAAAGAGGCCCACCCCAACCTCGTCTCTAGACCCCAACTTCATTTCCCTTGAACTCTCCCAGTGGTACGCACCAAGACCAGCGTTACCTTTTATGCTCGTGGTTGGGCTGCACGACTCTCCCAATTTTCCCCATTTTCGCCATGGCCTCCTAGGAAAAGACAAACACCAACTGGGGAAGCCTGTTTCGATTTAAAATACTTTTTGACAAGAACAAGATGTTTCAAAACCAATCGGAACATTAGTGATGTATTTTGTTTCGGCTGAACAGGCCAGATGGCAGCAAATATGTTCAATCCCATTATAAAGTAGTCAAGAGAACAAAGCGCTGCAGACCCTCAGTAACCAAAATCTGTTCCTCTCTCTCACTGGGAGTCCCAGGCGGAACAGACTTATCTTTTATTATTTACTCTAACCAAAGGAAATGTTAAACACTGCGTCCCCGGAGGGGAGGGTTCTCAAATAAAATGATAACTGTAGTTCAGGTCCCGTAATCAGATTCTGAAAGTATCGGTTCCCTGCAGCAAGGGAGGGCTCGAGGGTGCTCCACAAGCTAAACGTAACCTGGGAAGGTCTGTTCTGGAGCTCACAGCTGCCCTCACATTCCAGCACAAAGGTGTAAGAGGCAAACTCTGATCCTGCTCTGCTTTTGGCAAAAATAAAGTCAGAGCTCACAGAATCCCCTGAAGAAGGAGTCTCTGGGACAGTCATGTGTGGAGGAGAGAAGGACAAGTAGTTTGGTTCTTTCCCTGATCTCTGTGAGATTCTGATTTTCCGTGGATTTTCCCAAGCAATCCCACTGGAATGAGAACCACTGAAGTTAAGAGAGGGCCGACCTCTCAGGATACAGTGGTGGCAGCAGACACTCAGTGATTTCACAAGGAGAATCAAAGCAACAGCTTTTAGATGGGAGAATGTTAAAAACATTAAAGGTCAGGACTCAAGAATTAGCATGTGACTAAATCAGGGTTCAGAGTTTCTAAGCAGGACCCTGAACCTTTTTTAATGCAGTGCCTAAGAATGAGGATGACCCTGGAGAACAGGCAGCCTGTGCTGCTTCTCTGGAACCTGCCAGCCAGCTGCTACAGCTGGATTTTTAAAAGGTTTGGATGATTTTACAGGCTGGAATACCTGCTCTAGTGAAATCTGTGCTTTCCACTAATCCAGCAGTTGACAGCTGAGGATCTCACAGAACTTTACAATGTGGATGAGCAATGTCAGTGCAGTGTCACCAGCCCAGGGCAGGCTCTATCAAAGGGAAAAGCATTGCCAGCTGTGCAGTCAGGACTTGACTCTGCTAAGGGTGCTGACAGACCAGCAGGGAACATTTCTGTGCTCTCATATGCCCATTCTCCTTCATTTGTGCAGAGGTTGATTGTACTTCGATTCCCCAAGAAACACCCTTGAAATAACACTTCCAGGGAGATAGTGTGTTCTTTTCCCTGGGACATGTGAGCCTGCTGGCACTGACACTCTGCACACCAGCCAGATTAAAATACTGCCATGGAAAGGCTGATACCCTTCCCAGTAAGAGAAATGGGCGTTTTCTTCCCTGTCCTTTAACAGGTGATACTGACAATGCCCAAGCATTGTCCCTGTTTACAATAGTCAGTCTCTTACAACTCCCTTACACGGACAGCTGGATTTACAGACTTTCCAAAAAATGAATGAACACTCAGAAAAAAACCCCCTCAAAGTAAAAGCCAATTCCGTCTGGTACAATGACTACTGCTTTTCCATTGTGCCTTAGGGAAAACAAAGCCCCCTGAAGCATTCTCTCACTAATGGAAGAGTCACCTTCCTTTCTGCTCCCTGCTTTACACCTCCTTTTGAACTGCCCTGGAGACACTGCACAAAAATAAACCCACAACATCCAAAGTGTCTAAACAGGCAAATCCATTTTTTATCACAGGTGCAACAAAAATGAAAGGAGGGCCAGACTCTGCATTCCCCTCAGGACCAGGACACAGACAGCACCATTGCCAGGGTATGTTCTGCCTCCGACATGAGTGCTCCACACACTCCTGTTGTGCTTTACTCTTACAGCTTCCAGAGCAGAATGTGTCTTGTTGCTCTTTGGGAAGTCAGCCAGCTTTGAGATAAACCCATCTCCAGACAGGTTTTATTTTTATGCTGTTACTCAGGGAACTCCAGGTCTCCTGGGCTGGTCCAAGAACAGACCCCAGATCCCCCAGTGCCCCCTGTGCGCCCAGCTGGGCCCAGCTCTCACACCTGGCACTCGGGAGCTGCTCTTCAAGGGCTCAAGCCAAGGCTGCCCAGAGCCTCCCACTCTCTCTGTGAGGTCTCCCCAACCTGGAAGTGCCAGCACAGAGTCCCCATGCTCAGGGAGCCAGAGAGGTGTCACCACTCCTGCAGCACTGGGAGCAGGATGGGCTGGAGAGGTCCCAAAAGGAAAACTGGTCACTTAGGACTTGATCTCAACTAGGAATTAGGGCCTGGCTGCTGCTTCTCTTCTGCTGGTCCCCTCATCACCCACCCTGAGCTAAGGAGGAAGATTCCCAAATTTATCAGTTTTTCAGTTTATCAGCTAAAATACTTCGGTGTTTTTAAATCTACTGAAAATACACAGACCTTTGAGAATCCACAGCATTAAAGTCTCACAGCAACTACCATGGTTCTGTGAAATAACATGGCAAAAAAATACACAGCCAGCAATTTTCAACAACTCACCCATTCTATGTTGCTCAAAATATCCTAAATTAATTCCCTCTCTCAATTCACATTTTAGTTGTGTGTTTTTCTGTGTTTTAAAGTCAGTTTGGTCATTGTTAGCTTGAACAAAAAACTTTACTCCCAGAGGAGAGTCTTTTCAACAATTTTCTGGGGACAAAGAGGAACAGAACATTGAAAATATGAATTTATAATGAAATGGGAAACAAAGGAACATTAGAATTGCATTACTGAATCGGATCAACCTTGTGCACTGCTCTGTCTCCAACAAAGCCTTAAATATAGCAAAGTGATAATACTGCCGTTCAGAAATAGTTTGTTTGAGGGTTGACATCCAAATCCATAATTCCAGTCACCAAGGATTTCACAATCTTAATTTGAATGACGCTCTATCTTCTTTGTTTGCCAGTCTAGACAGTACAATGAATACAGTGATTTAAAACACAATGAATTCTCTCTTAAAACAAAATATTTTGTAAAATTGCTTTTTAATCATTTCTTTTCTCTCTTTCCATAAAGGCTATGCTATAAATAAACCCTGAAAGTTCGCATTTGATCATCGTTTCTAAAGGCTGGGCAAGAGGCAAGTGAAGGGTTTACACGGAAAAAAAAGAGAGGCACTGTGGAGCAGAAATAAAGGGATGCATTCATGATTTCTAACCTTTTGTTGGAGTGTCAACGCTGAGACAGATACAAGCCAGTAAACACTCTGCTCTCCATGGAGAGACGCAGTCCAGTGGGGTTATCCCTGCCCGGGAAGGGAGCAGGGAACCAAACTCCCCAAGGCCCACCAAGATCTCAGGACAAGGTGCCGCTGGGAAGGTCAGGAGTCACTCAAATCCACTCGGTCCTGGTGGCTGAATTCCACTCTCCAGCATCAACTGGAGCACAGGATCCAACACTTGTCCAGCTGAGGAATCCAGAGCAGCCCCAGCAGGCAGTGGATCTCCAAGGGAAACTCTACTGGAACCCAGGGAACATCCTACCTCCTAGGGAAGCATGACTTGGATACAGCATCTAAAAGCTGGAAATTCCAACTCCTGTCCCTTCAATAATGGGAAGGAAAAGGCTTTTAACCCTGTGTGGGAGGAGGCCCCAGGAGAAGCCCATCAGCCTGGCACAGGAGCCACAGGAGGTGCACACAGGGAATAGCTTCAGGCTGGGAGGCCCATCTTCCCTGATTCCCTGCCCTTGGGATCCTCCCAGAGCTGCCTCACAAAACCCAGCACGATCCTGCTCATCCCACAAGGGGAGCCCATGTCCCTCGGGACTGCAGAGGGAGGCCAGTGAAGACCACTTGTGAATAGAATCAGCTGGGTTAGAAGAGACCTTGGAGATCACCAAGCCCAACCCAGAATAGTCCCCAAGTCTGATTTTCAGCAGTGACTCAAGGACTGATAAGGTTGAAAATTACTGAAAATTAATGGGATGTGAGCCCTTAATGTACACAGCAGATGAGAAATCAGATTTAGGGACAGCAGCCTTAGCTTAAAAAGTCAAGTAACAAAATCCCAATTGGACTTTTTCTTTATTTTGAGACTTTAAGAATTGTATCCAAAGTTAAATGGATAAGGCATTCGAGCACAAATGCAATTTCCCAGCTGTGTTCTCCCCACTTAGTCATTTTGGTAATCCCAAGAAATGCCTGGACTTTTACCTAAGGTAGTTATTAACAATGAAACAACCACAGATCATTTGAAGTTTTCCTGTCCAGCGTCAGTAGCTGAAAGCATGTGGCTGCACATGGAACAGCAAAGCACCAAACTGGGGGATCTGATGCTCACACTCAGGCCAGCCTCACCTCTCTGGTGTTTCTGTTCAGTTTTCCAGTCACGGATCCAGCAGCAGGAGGAAAATAATGTAAAAGTTGCCCCATTCACAACAGGCTGAAATGTAGGAACATGCTTCCCACCAGAGCTGTACTGACTGCAGGACTCAGCAGGTGTTGAGAACCTTCAAACTATCAGAGAGACTTTCCTTACACTTCTAGTCCTCACAACAAATAAAATAAATAATGTTCTACGTAATAATTTTAACTGTTCTGCAGCAGTGAAGAACCTCTCTCTCACCCATCTCTACTCCACACACACAAGCTCAGCTAACAGATGTCTTTAGCATCATTTTAAGAAGTCCAGTCACAGATATATTTGGATTTGAGGGACAGAAATAGATTTCTTGAAATGCTGATGTTGAAGAAATACTTTTAAACTTTTATAAGAGTTTTAAGCAAAGCTGCTATTTCCTTCTAGGCTTTTATTTAGGGATTGCTTGTTCCACAGCCTGGAGATGCAAAATTCATCTTATCTGTGTTTACAGGAGTTACATGAGTATATTTCTGTGACACAGGCCTAGCAGAACATTACTTTTTAGTGGTATATGACTGCATGAAGAAAGCATGTGATGGACCATATACAATATTTTTCTAGTGGTTCCCCCTCCCCCAAATTTGTTTGAGTTATAGGGGCAGATCTTGGCAGCGTGCACAAAGCCCAGAATCTGTAACTCAATTCTCTGTGGGTTTCTGGATGGAGCGAGCCAAGTTTTAAAACACATTATGGATAAATATTAGAGCTGAGCAAAAATTTCACACCTAAGACCAAAGTGTGAAAATTTGGCTTTGATTCATTTAGTGAAAAGGTGGAAAATTTCACACAAGCTTGTATTTTCCTTTTGCTCTGATCCAACATTGATTTCTGTGTCTGCATCAAACCTCAGACAGAGAGAGAGAGGTTTTGTCTGTCTGTGTGTGCATGTGAGATACAGAGGAGGAGGGAGAACAGGATGGAGGGATGGAGGGCTGGTGAGCAGGACACCAGCTCAGGACCTGAGCCCCAGTCTGTCTTCCAGGGAAAGTCACTGGCCTTTGGAATCTCTCTGTCCATAGGTTCAGTAACAGCACTGGCCCTTCTCAGAGGAGTATTTTATACATTTGTTTGTTACACTGAGGCAGCTCAGAAGAAGCCCAACGTTATTGTACCCTTCAGCCATCCAACTTGGGCTGACAGAGGCCAACTGGATGGATCCTGAGCACTGAGACAAGGCAGATTTCTGGTTCGACCACTGAATCAGATTCCAGAAAGTTTCAAGAGATTTCTGGAGTTACCAGGGACATGTAATTTACTCTTTTAGTTTTCAGTTAAAATTCTCTCTCTGCAATGGGCTGTGCCATTTCCCCAGTTTGGTTTGGCTGGAGCACAGAGTTTGCACACTTGAGGTGTGTCCGCAGTTTTGCACTTTGGGTACCACATGGAATTCCCAGCCCTCCTGCACCTTCCACATCCCACTGAAGGATGGATCACCCAACCTGTCCTGCACCACCAGAGCAGCTTTTGACTCCTTAGAACCAGAACAAATGGAAAAGAGCTCTCGCAGCAGCAGAGACAAGCGCAGGTAAGGCCACGGGAGCACTTCTGCCTCCAGAGCACTGACTTTACCTCTGCCTCAGTGGCTCCACAGTGCCAGCCAGGCTATGGCCACCCAGTTTGGTGTCCCAGAGCCCAGCCAGGCTGGCCAGCCACAGGCACAGCCCTAAGAGGAGCAGCAGTGGCAGGGCAGCTGCTGGAAGGGTGCCTTGCCATGCCAGCCATGATATTAATTACTTATTCCGCAGCCCAAATTTAGAATGGGACGAGGGTCAGCTCTGACTGCCACATCATCTATCAGCTGGAAACTATGTTTGGGTCTAAGCTCCAGCCACTCTGCTACTAAATATAGGTTGGTTAGTTGTTGATTTGAGTCTGCACTCCCCCAAGTTGCCTCTGACTATCAAATAATTAGGCAGTTTGCTTTGTGAGGGCTCTGTTGCTGGAACCTCTTCATGCCCAAAGCTGCTTGGACACAAACCTGACAGCTTAGCAGAGGTTTCAGCTTCCCTGGGCAATGGAAAGAGCCCAAGTGCTCAGCTCCTGTTTCAGCTTCCCAGATTGCTGGCACTGGGTGCCATGAATTGAGTCTGTGGGCACCATCCAAGCAGTCTGGGGCAGTGTTTAGCTGCTCTTCCCCTGACATGAGCCTGTGCAGCCTCTCTGTGAAGGGACTGCTCACTTCAGTGGCTGTGTGTGAAGGTCCCAGCCCAGGCCGTGGTGCTGATGCCACAGCTGGAACAGGCTCCTGACTCCAGCACCAACTGGCACTGGCAGCACACCTCCCTCACGCCCTTCTGAGGTGGAATAAATTTAACTACACACAGCATCACTGTTATAATGGACTAAGAAGGTTTGTCCATTGAAACCGCATGAAAATATATTGATTTTAACAGTTTTTAGGCTTGGAAATGTTATGCTGACAGGCAGCGGGTGTTTAACAGAACACAAGCTCACCTGGAGAGCAGATTCCTCCACCAGCTCCCAATACAGGGCACTGCCCAATCAGCCCTCTCCCTACTCATCCCTCCCGGGGATGGAGCAAACTAATCCAGGGAATGCTCCTCTGCATAACCTGCAACACGTTGCTTTGCTTCTCTGGCTCCCTCCTCACCCTCTGCTTGCAGCATCTGTCCCAATGATGTTACCCTCAAGTTTTGGTGGCAAGGCCTTTGGGGCAGGCAGGGCAGGCGTGTGATTTCCACATGGACACACACATCAAAAACCCAGCTGGACACACAGAAATCCCTCCCTGTGAGGGTGGGGAGGGCCTGGCACAGGGTGCCCAGAGCAGCTGTGGCTGCCCCTGGAGCCCTGGAAGTGTCCAAGGCCAGGCTGGATACAGCTTGGAGCCACCTGGGATAGTGGAAGGTGTCCCTGCCCAAACCATTCCACCATTCTGTTATTTGAACCAGGGAGGGTGAAACAGAGACACTGAAGACCCAGCACAGGAGATCCTGACACTCATCTGGGCACTCTACACAATATTTAGCTGAACGGCACCACTTCCTCCAAGGTGCAAAATCCAGATTCATTCGGCTGATTTCTTTCCACGTCCATGCTGAACATTCAGCTTTCCTCACATTTAGTCACCCAGTTCAAACTTTTATTTGCCATCTGGCAACAGATTGGGCTTTACTGGGGGGAGGGGATAAGAAAGGGGCTTTTTTTTCCTTTTTTTTTTTTTTTTGCATCTGTATTTGCTTTATGAGCTATGGCTAAGGCATCATTTACACAGGGGGAACTGGATCAGGTTCTCTCAATTCATTCCATATGTTCGCTTATGCTGTCAAAACATTTTTTCGATCTAATTAATCCGCACACGTCTCTCTGTTCATTTCCCCACTTTGGGCAGTTTCAGCATTTTTGGGGTACCTAGCTGGGATTTTGTCATAAAACCAACTTCTGCCTGTACTTTGTTGTAGGGTTACTCCATCAAGAAAGCAACACTATTTGCATTATCTTACTCTTCTTCATCTATTTATTCTTTCCGTGTTTCCAGCACTGGCTGAGGAGACTTTCCTTTCCTTTCCTTTCCCCTCATCTTTCAAATATATTCTTTGCCGTGCTCCAGTGTCTACCTGAGGTTAATGAGTAAAATCCCTGCTGTGAGTTTTGATTTGGGATTATTTTTTATCTGGTTAATCTGATGTGTGGTTTACTATTAAAAAAACCCCAAAACTATACCTCAGAAATATGCTTACATTTTACCCAATCTGGACTGCATTTGGGAAATTACCCTGGACAGGGGCTCATAAAAAACAAGAGACCTTTAGAAAAAGTCTTTCACTACTGTAAGCCAGTAGAAGGTTGAGATGTTAACACAGAGAGTAAAACTGCATTAAAATATAGAGAGAACCTTTTAGTAACCTAACAGATATCCCATGTCCAACAACAAAATCAAATATCATTTAAGAAATACAGAGATACCCAATGAGTGGTGAACAGAGAACAAATCCTAGAAGAAATGAGGAATCTGTTGAGAGTTTATCCTGGACTGCACCGCCCTTTCTCCCTGGGAAGCACAGCACAGAGAAGGCAGCTGTCCATGGCACAAGGCGTTTGGTTTCCTTGCCGCGATTGCTGCAAACAAGGGGTCAGCAGCCTTTTCCAGCACAAGGCTCCAGAAATTTTCTTTCCTAAATTAAAGGCTGCCAGTGACTGAAGTGAGTGAAGCTGAAGCAAAGCACACTCATCATTGCAAGGGGGTGGACTAGATGACCTTTAAAGGTCTCTTCCAACTCAAACTGTTCTGTGATCAGCTGATGATACTGTCCTGTTCTGTTAAAAACTGAGCATCCTTTCTTCTCCAGATCTGAAAATCAGCCAGGGATGAGAAGCTACTGCTCTCATTTCTCTTCTGCCACTAGAACTGTCCTCCAAGAGTGCTCTTTCTAAAAAAAGCACTTTAAATGCTGGATACATGTTGCTAAACAATTTTATTTTGGGAAGGATTCCTTAAAAACCTGGGAAGCCTGGTCTTATGGATGGGATGGCCAGTCGTTTGCCAAATGTGCTCTAATAGCAGGAAGGGAGAATCTCAACTTGAGCTGTGGAACTCCCATGGACACAGAATTCAGAGAGTTTTATATGAGGAAACTGCAATAGTCACACCAGAATAGGTGTTCTGCTCCCCTTGCTGCTAAAAACTTTGGCTTGTATCTCTTTTGGAGACCACTGGGAAATGGTAAAAACAGTTCCCTTTAGCACTAAAACTTCTCTGTCAGCAGGAACCTCTTTATGTGCACAATGTCTGTGTACTGCAATCACATTTATTGCACAGAAAACCTGTAGGCACCAACTTGAACAAATTAATTTGGAATAAACTATCCTTGTTGGCAAATGTCAAGTTACCCTCATCACCACTCTGGCTATCTGACATTTTTCTATACAAAACCAAACCCAAGGGCTATTTATTCCCACCTGCCCCAGAGCCATAAAGAGCCTTTGATTACAGCAATATTCCATAACCTCTGTTACTGAGCAAATCCAAACCTGTCACCCAGCACTGCCAGCAGGAGTTTTTAAAGGTATCTCAGGCATCTTTTTCCTGAGCAGATGTTCTCAGAAAGCATTTGTATTCATTTGGCAAATAGAAAAAGAGCACATTTTCCAATTGCCCGTGCCCAAAACAAAGGCTGGTTCTGTCTGCAAACATCCCAGTTGGAATTAGAAGTGCATTTGCTGTGGGAGCGAGGCACCAGTGGCACCAGAGCTGGGCTGGTCACAGCCTGAGGTCCAACACAGCACCACCCTGCCCAGGGCTTCTCTGAAAGCTGGGAGAGTCTCCACCTTCCCACCTCCAAGTTTTGGCCAGGTGGGAAGCTTGGGGAGCTTGTTTATAAGGTGTCCTTTTTATCTCCAGGAAAGGCAAACAACACCAAATCCTTCCAGAGGGATGTTCTCACCTTCCAACACCCAGCCAGTCACCATTCCTCCTTTTACTCTGCTATCCCATCCTATTTTCCCAGCTTTTTAAGAAGCCCTCAGTGAGCTGCACCTTGTGGCTGCTGCTTCCAAGCAAACCTTGTCCCTTCAGTCACTTCAGTGAGAAATTCCTAACCCACGGCTCCTGAAGTGCTTATAGGGCAAAGCTCTTCCCAGCACACCTTCCATAACCATATTCATTGGAGCCTGAATTTTAACCCTGGATAAGTCACACAAGCCCTGAGATCAGCTCAGTTGGTCAGAACACGGTGCTGGTAATGCCAAGGGCGTGGGTTTGATCCCCACATGAGATGGACTTGATCATCCTTGTGGGTCCCTCCAACTCTGAATATTCTGTGATCCGGTGGAGCTTCTGCACCTCAGTTCCTCATGTATTCCACAAGAATCACTAACACCACTAGATTAATATCAAACACTGAAGAGGAAAATCTGGCCAGTGTGGGACACAACTGAAGAAAAAACACTTTGTGCTTCACGATTCAGCTGATCCTAAGAACTGAGCCAATTCCTGCTGCTGAGGATCTGTCCTTTTATTTAAAGACAGCAAGCTGGGAAAAGAGATGAATAGCAGAAGCCCAAATGGCTCATGGAGCTTTTCACTTGTAGGTCACTGAGCAGAGCCTCAGCGAGGTCAGTGAGCGTTGAGAGCTATGGTGGGATGCCAGCTTTTTATTGTGTCCTCTGCAAAGGGGATTTACTGATTTCAAATTAATTTCTACCGTATGCAGCTTTCCCAACACGAAATGCTCCATTGTCACAGCTCAGTCACTCATAACCCTTTGCAAAACCCCACAGGAGAAACTGCTGCCACCACCTGAACACTTCCTTTTAAAATCACACTTCGAGAAGTGTCCTGACTGTGAACTGAGGCTGGAGGAGCTCAAAGAGCCTTCCCCAGCTTGGGTGGGGGCACAGCCCTGTGAGCAGAGTGGCAGTGCAGCTGCACATTCTGTTCCTGACTGGAGCAGAGCTGAGGAAAGGCAGAGCCCAGCTCTGGGGTTGTGCTTTGCTCCCCACAGCAGCTGCTCCATGAGGGAGGTGAGTGTGTGCTGGCAGCACCGCAGACCTGTTCTTTGCAGAAAGTACTTTCTGAAATGAAAAAAACCAAAACACAAGAAGCAGAAATGAACAACTCTATCATTATCTGATGTGCTGAGATCTCGGCAGAGATCAGCTCAAAGATCCATATTGTTTACAGCAGCTGATGAGTCTCACAAGTGCTGAAGCTGTGCTCTCGCTTAAAGTGCTAACATATTTACAGTTTTCAGTCCTGTCCTTAGCACTTATCTGTCATTTCAAGATGAATGCTCCTTTTGTACAGCCTAATCACTTGCACGAACACTCCACTAGCTCAAAATCCCAGATTTGTTTCGCTTTTCCATTAGCAGCAATTCTGTACTTTGGAAATTGCTTAATGCAGCAAATCTGAAAAAAACCAGCTAGTTTTTGTTCAAAGGTATTTCTTTGGCTGTGACAAGTCTAGAATGGAGGGAAAGATATTAAATTTCTTTTATCTGATCTAAGTCTGACTTCTAGTGCACACCTTTGTAAACACACTTATCCATTGTTCTGCTCTGGCTTGGTTACTGACATTGGAATAATTAGTGAAAATCTATATAAGATCAGACTGGATCAGCAACAGATCTAACTAAACCCCTGGTAAGATGCCATTTTCTCATGCTCAACAATCTTTTCTCTATTTATAATATTTAAAACATTTGGTAGGATCCCATCCTGCCCCCTCCTCTCCCAACAAACAGTAGGAGCATGTGCAATGAAAAGCCGTCAGTCATTCCATTTTTACAGGAATAAAGGAATGTGGCTCATTCTACAATGCAGTAACTTAATTCAAAAAAATGCAACCCAGGCATGCAAGAAAAAAGATACAGTTCTAAGGAGGAGGTCTTACCCTGCTGGATGTTTTACATTACATTCATTGGGTTACTGGCCTGTCACAAATCAGTTTCAGATGCACCTCAGAAAATGCTCAGCAATGCAAGATGCATCTGTTGTTTCTGCTAATCCTGGCTCCACTGCAGTTAAAAAAGGACAACATCTGATTTTCAGAAGTCTCCAGAAATGTCTACAACTGCAGTTTAGAAGGCTCCATACTGGAGCAAAAAGAGCACCTCAGTTGTGTTGGGCACAGCATTAGACATCTAAAGCTTCAGGCTGGGAATGAAAATGTGGATCTGGAATAAGCCTTTGCTGTTCCTAAGGAATTGCCAATCCAAACCCTGAGTGAATTTGTGCTTTAAAGGATGTGGTCTCCCATTCTGGCCCAATATTCTCTAAAAACAAGAATTCTGCCTATGAAGTGCATTTTTGTGCAGATGTACAACACAATCTTTAAATGTCCTGAATGCTGTAAATACTAAAACTCGATGTAAACATCAGAACTGTAACCATGCCATGGTGAATAGGCCATCTTCCATATCACAGCAATGAAAATTAACACAATAATAAACTGCAGTTCTAAAGTAAGATTCTTAAGGCAAAAGATGTTCCAATTATGTGTAACTGCATCGTTAATCTACAACCTTTCCATTCTGACTTATTTTAATCCACCAGAGCAACACCTTTAGCATCATCATAGATTTTCTTTGCACTTTTTGTTCTATCACTTTAATACAACCATCAACCCCTCCTCTGAGGTTTGTAAACATCACCAGATCTGCTTCACAAATCAGGAGGATGAAGAACAAAGTTACACAACTTGCCCGAAGTCACAGACAAAGTCAGCGGCTGAGGTGGGAATAAAGTCTACGGACTCTGACTGTCGAGTTAGGTAACACAGATTGTTTTCTCATTGCAAAATTCAGCTTTTATTTACGCTCAGAATAACTTGATGCTGCAGTAGTTTTGTGTCCATTTGAACTAGCACAGAGTACCTCCCATTACCAGGCTGTTAGTAGAAACTCCTTTGGCACACACAGATTTTGTCCTGTGTCCCTAGGAAATACTACACTACATTTTGCATGGTATGTGTTTGATCTGCAAAACCAGGCAACTCCCTCCTTATCTCCAGGACATGACACAAGCCTGGGATTTGAGGTGTCCAACAGTTCTGGACATCCATATCTGGTCATACTTAAGGAATTACAATAGGAGCAGGGATGCTGATAAACCAAGAAAAGCCCCTTTTCCTTAACCCTTCCTGGTAACGCTGCAGAAAAATCCACCATGGGTGGAATATGAGCAAAAACCTCTGCAGCCCTAAACCCTACTGCTGTGTTTTATCTATCCATGGGAGAGTTCCCAGCTTTCTGAAGGCACAGTCCAAAGAATGGCAAACGCCATCATTGGCAGAAACCGAGACAGTTAGAAAACATTTTAAAAATGCTGTGGATGGGAGGAAAATTGGGCAGGGAAGCAGGAAGGCAGTGGAATGACACTCTGGTGTGAGAGATGCTGTGTAATTAGCCACTAGAGGGAACAAGAGTCATGCTCTTAATTAAGGTGCAGCCTCTTTTAGCAGGGGGGCCCGAGGGTTATCCTTGCCCAGGGAAGCTGGATGGGGTGGGGTTGAACCCTTTCCCTGTAAACTTTGGAGTGGGACAAAGCTTTCTTGCCCTTTGGGTTTCATTCTCCCCTTTCAGGTCTCTACAGGCCTTGGCATAAGCAGGGGACGAGACTTGAAGAATTCATACACCTTTCACATCTCCTACCTGCAATTAACTATTTTTTGCACCTGGTAAAAATGTTTAAACAAAAACCTGGGATCAGAAGGGATGAGACAAAGGAGGGAATGAAAAAATAAGAAAAATTGTAAAGGAGACAAAGGTGTATTTTGCAGACAGGGTACACTTTGGTGTTGGCTCTTTTGAAGGAGAAGGGAAGAAAACTCACATTCAGCTCATTGCAAATGGTGTGAAAAATGTGGAGTGATGCTCTGCTGGCATCAACAGACTGAGACAGTGGTTGGGAGGGATAGGAAGGACCTGCATCCTCCTCCTGCCTGACTGGACCCGCATGAGAAAAATGAATGAGGCAAAAAGCAAAAGCCCCTCTTTTCCTCTGCTGCTGCTGAAGGACACAGACCTATTCAACAGCACGGCAAGGACTGAATCACAGACAAACAATCTTTTTATTACCATAAAAATGACAAATAAGTAACAGTTACAGGCTGTAAACACAAGACTCAAATTAAATAGAGTTCTAAGTGGTACAGTGTAAGTGGAAGCAGGATCCCACTCCTATTAGAGCCGGCTCAGCCTAAAGAGTATCAGATGTTACCCAGGCCTTAGAAGGCCTGGGACATAAACTATGTGTGTAAGAGAAAAAGAAGTCAAATGACTCATGACAGAGTTTGTTTTAATATAAATGACTTCTTCTGGCTCTCTGCTTTTAAAGCCTTGCCATGTTCAGATCCTGAACAGCTAACCTGGGCAGCTGGCTCCCTCAGCCCTGTCCTTCAGTTTGTGTATAAAATGCTGGCATTTACAAACTCCTATTCCTCTGGCTGAGGGAGGGCAGTTTATTTTAGCACTGTGATCAGTGCCACCATAAATCTCCCCTCTTCCAGTCCAAGAACAGTGGCACAGCCCAGTCCGTGCTCTGTGCATATGCTGTGCCCATAAAACAGAGGACATGCCACGAGGCTTTACTGAAGTCCTGCAAGCCTTGAGAGGGGTCCTGAGGTGAGGGATCAGCACTGAATGAGCCACAATCCATCCCTTACTCTTTGCTTTTCATTATGTGAGAACATGGGTAAGGGACTGAGATGTGGAAAGAGTTGGGAAGAGAGAGACAGAACTAAAGAAGGTGAGAGAAGAGAAGAGAAGAAGAGAAGAGAAGAGAAGAGAAGAGAAGAGAAGAGAAGAGAGAAGAGAAGAGAAGAGAAGAGAAGAGAAGAGAAGAGAAGAGAAGAGAAGAGAAGAAGGATCAACAATGGGAAAAAAGAAAAAGTGAAAACTACTGAACAGAAGAGAAGCACAAATGAGAGGCAAAAATACAAGAGGAAAAAATAAACAACATCAGAGTGGGAGCAGGGAGAGGGAGATGGTGGCTACTGGGGATTTACTCATGAAAGAGAAAAGCCCCATTCTCTGCCACACCTATCTTTATTCTCTTTCCATGCCTGGTTCTCCTCTGGGATGTGTGTCCATGTCCAGAAAGCCACAGGTTTGACATTTTATGTCTTATAGCAAACGTGCTGAATACTTACAGGGGCAAAGTTACACAAAGCAAACAAAAAAGTGAATCTTGCTTAGTCTCCCTTTCATGCAATGCAAGAATCATCCCTTAGATGGGACTATTGCAAAATTAAACAACCTTGCAACCACAACCAGTAAATAATGAGTAATGTGCTTGTATGTTCAAAGCTTTTATGCCAACCAATCCAGGAACGTGAGGAGAGCTCATCACAAAAAGGCCCCATTTATCAGAAGGGCTTCACACAGCTTAGCATCTTCAGGGCCATCACTCACCTCCCACACCTAAGCTAAGTGCCAGCTCCCAACCTTGAGCCTAACACACATCCCATTTATCTGCTGGAAGGCACACGAGCTGCTTGCCTCAGTCTGGCCTAAAGATACAGCATTCAATACCTAAACGACTTAAAGTCAACAGAAATGGCAGATTTCACAACAACATATACAAAGCCACCAACCTGGGAAAATCAGGCAAAAAGCAAGTCTTACCAGACATTTTGAAAGCAAAGGGAGTCTGAAGGCTACAAAACTCAGCAGTATTTTGCTGAATATATCCAAGGTGTTTGTGCTACAGGGCTGGGCAATGAAGGCACCTTCCACATGTGATGTGTTATCATCATCCACCCCAGAGTTTTGGGAAGGAGAGGGTGGGCTGGACGATGGTGCAGCCCTCCTATACATGCCTGTCATGCAGACACTCTTCAAAGGCAAAACTATTGATTAGAAGTTGGTTTATTTTCCAGAGTGTTCTCCCTTGAGGGTCCCCTGTGCTTCCCAAGCTCCCAGAGAAGTGACAGGGTTAGATCTAAACACCCCTCATTGGAGAGGGCTCCATTGCCACATCACTTTACTCTGTTCCTTGCCCAAAAAATGTGCTCCCCTCAGAGCTCCCACACCCACGCTCCCTCCCTAAAACCTCTACCTGGCAAAGGACTCTCTGGAAGCTGTGTGGCAAACAGCAGGTGCTCACACAAACAGGCCCTGCATGGGTCAGGAGGTATTTCTGTACTGAGGGTCAGTGATGCTCAGGGGAATGCAGCTCCCAGGAATGCTACACATTGAGTACATGCCCCATAAATCATTCCTAAGACAACAACCCAACTCGCTTTTGCTGTGCACTTATAAGGCACAGCAAGAGATGGGCACAGCAGTTCTCCCCGTTGTGCTCTCCCAATGTTTTTCAAACCTCATCTGGAGGAATATCTTTGTGCAAAAATCTGCAAGTCAGGCTTTTCCATGCCCGCTTGGTGGTCAGCCTTTCTGCCTTTATTTCCCTCAAGAGTGACAATTATGGTCTTGCTACTCATTATGTGGACACTTGTCCCAATGAAAACAAAACAGAGCCATGAAGGAATTTCATATGGATTCTCTATATCTCTCTGCCCAACTTCAAACTGTGCCTCAGAAATTTTAAGCACGGGACATGTGAAAATTTGCTTCAAAACAAGAAAGAAAGGGTTGGGAATGGTTATTACATGTCTGTATCTAAGAAACCAAGGAAACAAGAACATATATTGGATTCCAATTCTGAGGAAAGACAATATGTGTAAAAAGCAGCTGCCTTCTAATAAATGTTATGGGATCTCTCCTTCACCATTTCAGATCCATGATTATATGAAAAGGAATAAAAGAAAATGTCTTTACTGTTAACCACAATGAAATGTACTGGGCACTCTGAGATAGTAAACAGTCTTGTTAAACTATACTGAGGGAGAAAATGTTAAGAAACAAACCCCCCTAGACATGTTTAGGAGCAAGGATAACATAGTAGATGTAAAACATAAAACTTTTTCAAATATAGGGTACCAAAAGTATGTCCTAGTGGTCTGAACTAGTGGCACCAAATCCCACAACTAAGTGATCATAATGTCCTTCAAAAACTTTAGTGTGAAAAACATTCAAGCATTTCAGACAGTGCTGTGACTCCACATGCTTGTGCTTCGCCACGGAACAGCCTGATCCCTGTGCTGACATAGCAAGAGTGCAAATCCCAGATGGAAAATTAATCTCACAATGTAGCCAGATTGAGTTTCCAATTCTCCAGTGCATAACTTGAAGGTTGTTCTGTTCAGCTACTGAAGAGGTGAGGGCAGAGAGACTTTAACTTGTTTGACATCCCAAACATCATTTAAGCAAGACACACTCTGAGAAGGACCTTCTTGGCTACTGACAGTTACAAAAGATCCATGGTACCCTCCTTTGTCCTCATCCTTCCTATAAAATATTGCTATCACACTTTTCCCTGCTTAAATGGCCTGGACAGAAGGGGAGTCCA
Organism: Ifrita kowaldi; assembly: GCA_013398055.1. Classification (NCBI taxonomy): domain Eukaryota; kingdom Metazoa; phylum Chordata; class Aves; order Passeriformes; family Cinclosomatidae; genus Ifrita; species Ifrita kowaldi. Next base: position 755,547 of record VZRS01009624.1, on the reverse strand, counting down.
AGGTCCAAATGACTTCAGCTGTGTCTCTGAGCACATGGATGAAACTGGTCCTTAAAATAGAAAGGAGAAGGATCAGAGTACACTTTTAAGAAAGTATCTATCTACTATAAAGACACATTTATGGTTTCCTCATATTTATGGTTTTCCTCAAGAAAAGACAGGGTCAGCAAGCTGGAAAAACTGTAAGGTTGTGATATTATTAAACTTCTACGAGCTGATCTTAATCTTACTCTTCTTGAAAAAAAATAATTCAACTAATTGTACATCTCCTTAGAAAAACTCCACTGTGGTCGTTTCATGGTTTGTTACAAAAATACGCAGCAGCAGAAGCTGAACTATTCCAGGCAGCATTTTTTCTCCTGCTTGCCAGGTCCTGGGCTTACTGACAGATGAGAAAAATACCATTGGTTTAATAAGAGTCTCAACTTGTGCAGATTAACAAAACACTACATCTTATTCTTTGCCAGCATCAGCTGATGTGAGTTTTTAAAAAGCTGAAAGACATGACAATGTAAGTGTTAATCCTACAGACAGAGGAGGTTACATTCACATACATGTGGTTGTTTCTAACACAGTAATTCAGGGTGTGAAAGATCCAGAACTCGGGAGAAGTCAGTGAAGTTGTGCCACTGTGCAAAGCCAGCTACACTTTCAGCATAAAGACAGAGGAAATAGATTTCTTTTGTCATGCTTCCCTCCAAGAGGTCTTCATTACCTTTTCAGTCCATCCTCATAAATGTGAAAAATAGGTAATAAAATCTTTATCACCAGTCTCAGCCAGGTTTAATAAACAGGGAAGTCACACTGATATCCCAACACACGGTGCCCCATCTCCTTCCACCAATGCCCAAATGAAAGGCCATGTTTTATTTCATTAGGGTGGTATTTCATGCTCATTTCTGCTTTCAGAGCAGTAACAAGGCCACATCCCTAAGTACCGGACTGCTGAGGTTGTTAGAAGAGCTGTGCCAAACACTCAGTTCCTGTAAATGGGCAGTTCTGTTATAGCTGATCTACCACACGGACTCACTGCAGCTGCCTTTCCCTGTCATTAAAGAGTTACTGAGAAATTCCAAATCTGAACATTTGTGTACTGCGTGACATTTCAAATGCAGCATGCTGAGTTTCCACTAAAAGGACAGCTCTTAACAAAAGACACAGCCTTTGTATCCCATTACCTGTGGCATCCACAGCTTGTTCCTGAAGGGGTTATAACACAAACTAACTGCTCAAGTCACCTTTATCATCTCAAGATGTATCATCTCCCTGTGCATTGTGTCAGATTCTTGTCTGGGCTCTGATCCAGTAGAGTACTTCAGCACATGGGCAGTCCTGATTGTCTTCAGCTGGGCTTCTTGCCTTCTTGAAAGTCAGGTGATGCACCCCAGTGCTTGACTGGATTGGGGCACTGGAGTAAACTGGAGTCACTCCTCCGAAATCCTGGAGCAACGCTGATTTACATTAACTGGGAATGCTGCATTAGGATTGTGGACTAAGATCATCCGTCACTGCAGCAGCTATATGACCTGCTATGACAAACTTTGCCATTTACTTAGACAAGTTTTTACCTGTAATAATTTCAAGTGATATAAACCGACCACAAATCATCTGCTGTGACAATGAACTAAACACTACTGCACAGCATGTACTGATCTGCTAATACATCAAATGTATGACAACATATAGCACTAGACATTGCACTCCCCCAAGAACATTTCACAGCAACAGAATTATTTCTCTCCACTCCAGTATAAAAGGCAGCCAGCAGGATGATATCAAATGATGGCAGCTCTGCTTCTCATAAAAGGACCTTGGGGACTGCAAGGAGATTTGTGTATCTGCACTTCAGCAGCACAGCAATGTGGAAATGTTAAAGTTAGTAAAGCAAACAGACCTCAAATGAGAAGGGCAACAGATGTCAACCAGTATCACATGTCAGTAAACAGCAACAAGGCACAGGGAACTTTTCTAAGCACTTTTGTGAAAGCATCGAGAGAGCAGCTACAGCCACATCTCAGCTGTGTGATCTCTACAGGGTGGTGTTTGTGTGTGTGATTTAACTCCCAGCAAGAGAGCAACTCCAGCCACATGGAAATGCTGTCCACTGGAGTCAGCTGAAAGAAAGTGGAAAGGTTTCTATATATTTATTGTGGCTTGGAAAGTGAAAAAAGTCACACTCTGAAACTGATTGAAAGCTCATTCTGTGCTTGGCAGAGACAAACCAGCATTTATATTTCTCAGCTTTAATACAGAAGGATCATCCTTAGGGCAAAAGAGTAGTAGTGATTCATCTGCTTTTTACCCTCACTGCAAAGACTTCTGACAGTCAGGCCAAAATATGCTAACTAAAATGGCACTCTTTGTACCATAAACACTAGGCCACAAGGAACTGGACAGTGGCCATCGAATCACTGCCTTTTCATTTCTCTCTCTCATCTATATTTCTCTCAAGATTTCTGGTAAGGAGGCAGCTGACTCTATACAAAAGCCAGAGGCATTGCCAGTATCTTGGTGGTTTCATGCATGTCATATTGAATCTAACTTTATTACACAAGGAAAAAAAAAAACCACTCTCAACTAGGGAAAGCCATATTTCAGTGTCAAAACACCAAGGAAAGAGGTAAAGGGATGGAGTTCTACTGCCAAGTCACTGCCCTGAGCCAAGCCTGCTTAGATGTAAATACTCTCCACAGCTATTGAACATCTTACATGAGAAAGTTTGGTTCTCAAAGTCACTTAGAAGAAGAGGCCACACCAACCAACACCTACCCAGGAAAGCCAGAGCTTTTTATTTTTTGCCCGAGGATGGCACTAAAACCTTGGGCTCAAACTCTACATGACCAGATTTAGAGTTCTTGAAGGAAAGGAAGGCAAGGTCACAGCACCTTAACACACTCCTTGTGTACATCATGGTGCCTAAGAAAAACCATCTCCTTCCTCTGCCTTTCCAAAATCCTCTGATTAAGGGAATGGGAGAAAAAAAACCAACATGGCAGGAAGGCCTTTGCTAAAAGGTGCATTAATTAGGAAAGGCAAGCCAACAAAATGATTAATTTGCTGTTCTCCTTCAATATTATGTTTACACAAGTTGATTATAGCACTTAATTACTAATTCACCCTGCTCAAAAACAAGAGTGCTTTAAATTTTTAATGAGATGAGGGAAGGCAACATTCCCAAACTCAACAGGGAGAAGTCATTTTATTTCCTCTTTTGATTTCCCAAGTTATTACCATTTCTAAGGAAAAACTTATCCCTTCCCTGATCTTCCACTCAGTCCTTGCTTTTGAAAATATGGAAATCACGAGACGCTTGTATGAATTTCAATCCATGGCCTGACAGGTAATGCTTTGGAAGAGGAATAGAGGATCAGATCATCAACTGCAGTGCGTCCACTGAAATAAGTGGAACAGAATCACAACAGAAATGGCCTGATCCAGAAATGGAAATGGCATAACCCCCTCCAGTTCTGTCAGCACAAAAGCTGAATATGTCCCAGTACTATTTATGGGTGTTCTTATGAAATGTTGTCTCTTCCCCCCTGCCAGTTGGTCCATTACCAAGGTTGTGGACTAATTGTACTCAGGAACTTCTTTACATTCACGACTGTCTGTAACACTTTAATTGTTACAAGGCAAACACACCATGTATCATATGTTCTTCCTGGCTGATCTTTACAAAACTTGTGCTATCTGTGGGGTTTGTTATTTGATTTTTCCCTCTGTGGTCTACCACCCAACGTCATCCTGAGACAACTGAGAGGAGATGTCCATTAAAAGAAGCAAAACCCAGCAGTGCACAAACAAAACTCCTCCAGGCTCCTTTAGTCCAGAGTTGTGAGTGAATTATTTCCCTGCACCACCTTAACTTCAACTTCCACCTGCAATACAGTCCACAGACTCCGAGCCAGGGGCCCACGATCCCCACGGCTCCTGGGGCTGCTTCCAGGGGTGCAGACTGGACCCAGGGGTCCTTCACCTGCTCAGCTGCTACTGCTGCTAAATAATCCAGCTAATCCATATGAGATAATCACATAACACCTCCTCCTATAGAACCCAGCTCATTTTCACACACCTCTGCCCTGCTTTGTAGAAACAATGAAAAAGCTTTTCCCTCTTTTTGCAGGATATACCAACAACTTGCACAACAACCAAAACCAACAAAGGAAAGACTAAACCTCCCTTAAAAGTCAATTTGATACCTGAAAAATCTTGTAATCGCGTAGATTCTAAATTCTAGCTCAGTGTTTCACAGCAAAAATGTTCACAGAAAGCTGGTTACAGAGTGACCAACAAGATGCATTCCAGAAAATCAGAGTTTCTTCTCTCCCTTGCTGGCCAGTAACAATGTCCCACATGAACGCAGCATATCCAAAATAGATCTGGTAATCTGGTTCCATACAGGTAATTTTATTAATTGCTTTAATATGCAATTAAGGAATAGTCAGTGGGCTGCAGGGTTTTATAAGGCAATAATCCTGTTCCCTGGTGTACAGCTTTGTCCCAAAGAGTGGGCTATCCAACAAAAAAAATTAGCTGGATGACTGCCAAATCAAACAGCACCTTCTTCCCATTTTCAATTATGTACGAGTGGGGCAGAGTAACGAGGATATACTGGAAACTTTGACATTTATTTATTGAACATTTTTACTGAGAAGGAATTGCTGGCTGGCTAAACCGGAAACTATAATTTTACTATAGAAACAATCCCATAGAAAAGCAGGATCCTGCTGCTCAGCATGAAAGGAATGGCTAGAACCAATAAATTGACCTATCTAAGCCAGCAATGTTAAGGGTATTTCATTCAATGCAGCACGTATTTCAAAAATCCAACCCCCCAAAAATACAGTCTACATTTCAAAAATCTTTATGCCACACTGTTTTACACAGCACTGTCTGCTGGGGCTCAGCCAGGCTGTGTTAGAGCTCCCACAAAACCACTCAGAGAAAAAGTGTGCAGCATTTGTAGGGGCAAATTAAAAGATAAACCAAGAAGGAATTCAGAGGATTTTCTCCCCTTTCTGGAGTTTCTAGAGACTAAATAACCAAGAGATGAAATGGGGAAGAACTCACCACACTGAATGTTTTTTTTTCTTTTTGGATAAACCAATTGTTTTACCACAGAGGAGAAAAATGCAGGGAGAGTAAATGAAGAGGAAAATAGGGAAGTCAACATTCTTTGAAGCAACAACATATGGTGACCAGGCCTGAGAGATGGAGGTTATAAATCTTCCCTTGATAGAATTACCTAAAGATGAAATTGCAGCTTCAAGGGGCTTGAACTTTTCAATCCACACTAGGAGCTTGCAAATTAACCTGTCTAGTCACAGCTTTTGTGTTAACCTTCATTTCCAAGGCTTCTCCATAAAGGCTTGGCATACTGAGAATTTTGGTGCTAATACAGATATATTTGGCAGAAAGCATGAAAAAGTTTGCACAAATCACTTGAAATATGAAGAAAAAATACATGAGTTAAGAATTAGAACAAAATGCTGAATTGTACAAAGAGCTATAGTATGGGAAGGGAGAAGAGACAGGAAGCATGTTGCTGCTTGTTTCTTTGTGAGAATAAACTTATTCAGGGATATCAGAGGACAAAGGAAAAGCTCTTTAGTGTTCCAGCCACTATGACCCACTGCCCAAAACAGGTCAGGGTGAGGCTCCTGCTGTCCCACGTGTGCTTCTGGCTGGAAGCATCAACAGCCACGTGTGGTGAGTGACTGCCTGTCCTTGGAAAAACCATCCTCTGAAGCAGGTGCTTCCCCATCTGCAAACCCCAGCGATGGGACACCACAGGACTCAGCACCAGGACTGTGCAGGAGCATGAGAGTACAGCAACCACCACAGCCACAGCCCCAGCCCAGGAAATACCACCCAATTCCAAGGCATTTCTTACCTGCTAAGTTAAATAAAGCCTAACTCTGATTACTCCACAAGGTTACCATAGAGTTGGCTCTTCCCTAGATGACCCACCTTGTCTTTCCTCTGCTGAAAAGGATGTCCTGGTAGAGTTTGAGGATCTTGCCTTTGTGTCCAGATTCTGAGTGAGGCAGCTGCTCTGACCTGGCTGCCCCGTGCCCCAAATCCCTACAGGATGCACATTCCCTCAGATTCAGCATCCCTGGTGGGTTTCACTGTCTGGCAGCAGCCAATGCTCCTGTCAGCAGAGCATGGTAAAGCTGGACTAAGATTAGCAGAAGTGATTTTGAAGTATCCAGATTTGGGTGCTACTTCCAAGCTGTCCTAAAACTGCTGGAGTTTTAGAAAGTGGACAACAGCCAACCCATAAAAACCAGGGAGCTTTTAAATGTTTTGATTCTGACACTGAGTGGAAATGTCCAAAAATTGTTCTGAGAAATGTGACCAGTGACTGGGAAAAATACAGTAAAAAATCCCTTTCAAAAAACCATAGACATAAGGAAAGAGGTTGTTGTAAAAACACACAGTTTTCTCCTTTACTATTACACTGAGCAAACAAAGAGCTTTGGAAAGCACTGTAATTAAGCACAAACCATCTATTAGAGGAGAGGTAATAACCTGTATTTGCAAAGTCTACAAAGATGCTGAATGTTTGCAGCAGCACCTCTAAGAAAGGGTTGTTTTGGAAGATGTGCTACAAAAATAAATGTCAGGGAGGTTATTGAACTGCAATGGTAGATACACATTTACATTTCTCTGTCCCTAAAATAAATGTATTCAGTTTCTCCTTTGTGATCCCATATAGCTAAATTCTTTTAAAAATATTCATATCTGTTCTGACACTACTGGATTTTCTTCTGAAATATTTTTATATATAAGGGCAGGGTGAAAAAGTAAAGGTGAGCGAATACACGAAAATCGAATAAAATGCAACACAGAAAATTTCACAACATTAGCTTTTTCTAATTCTGATAAAACCAGACTGAATAAAATCAGTTTTGAGACGTTCAGTTATTGTACAACAGTGGAAAACATCCTAGACATGGAGTGAAATATGTGTTTGAAGGCAGAAGATTAACAGAAGAGTAAGAATTAAATATGAAGTCCTGTCACCGAAAGCTGCTACTGAAATTCCATTTATCAGAACAAGATCTCCTTACAATCACTGGAATTATTACACACTGACATGTATGTTGCACTCTGTATTTGCTGCAATGGGATTCATTTTAATGGAAACATTCTTAAGAAAGGAAACTGCTCTTCCTGCTAACCTACACAGCCCTGTAGAATATTCCCATTTGGAGAAGTGCCAAGCACAGCCCAGCTCCTCGGCTTATGTTGAGCTGTTTATTGATTCCAGTGGAACTGCACCAATTTAACCAGGTCGAGGAGCTGACCTCCCTATTCACAAAGTATCTCCAGCTAAGCTTTTGTGCAAAATTTCATCAACAAATATCTGTGCCTGATGTTAGAAAGAAAAATGCAACAAATGAATTAGGGACCATCCTGATAAATCATTCTGTCCAACTGCATTGTGCTCTTCAGTGTCCTTGTGCAGCAGGAGGAGAGGACATGGCTTATGGGATTGCCAGGTGGGAAAACAGGCATGATTTGGGATAGTCAGGCCCTTCTTTGGGTTTGTGATGCCACTGTTGTTTGTATAAATGCAGCTAAGTCATGCTTTGACTGATCCACTGAAAAGAAAAGCCTCACTGCTACTTTTGCAGCTGTTAGTGGACTGAAATAACATGAATGAACATGAAATTCCATCCTCATTATTAACTCTGCATTCAGTGGGGACAAGACAAGAGCTAGGATGTGTCATTGTGTTATTTTTTACTGCATAAATAATGCTATGGTGCTTCTTATGTTTAACATTCCTCAAGATGAAGGAAGGAAAGTAGGACAAATGTAACTGAGATGAAAGTGCGACCTTCCTGCAGGATCAGAGCCTTGCCAAACTCCCTGTTTTGTCTGTAAAATTGCATGTCCCCACAGTCCAAAGACAAATGAATCCTCAGTGCACCTAAATAACATCTGGATTTACACAGAGGGTGGAGAGAAAGTGATGCTGGCTCTTGTCTGGCTCTGCAGAAGGGACAAACTTTTCCACTTGGATTAAGGTCTGTGCGTGGTGCCAAAAGTCAAGGTGTAAAACACATTAAAACTGAACAAAAACCATTAAAACTTTACCAAAAAATGACATAAAATCAGGTTCTGCATACCTGGATAGATGCAAAATCCCCAGAAGCACAAGCTCCAAGAATAGCAGCACCCACCAAAACAGACTCCACTTCTTTGGACAACACAACAGGCTTGCCTGCAGAGGGAAGAGCCAGGCCTCTGTTAGGGAACACAGCAGCTCCATAAATAATTAAAACCAAAAAAGACAAACAAAAAAAGGAATCAAAAAGGGCTTGAAAACCATTCCTCAAAACCCCATTCAGAGCTACATCCTGCTGTAGGTTAATGTAAATCTCTCAGCTCTGTGGTTCCAGGCTCCAAGAAAAATGCAGCATTTAAATAAAATCATTTTAGCAAAACATTAATGCAGAACATAAAGCACACAAAAACCCCCAACCCCCCAGATCTTTGACACTGGCTTTTTATCTCACTCAAAGGGCTTGGTATAAACCTGTTACCCACACCCTCCAAACCCACGTGCCTATTAAAAGTTGACCTGGAGGGGAAAACAAGGCGGTCTCCTTTTTATTTCTTCTGCAACAAACAAAAAAAGATTGTTTGTGTTTGGTTTTAAACATACAGCCAACAAAGCCAGTCTGGTTTTGCTGGAAGACATGAAAATATGAGTAGTAAGCCTTCTCAAGCTATGCATGAAATAATAAGAGGAATCTTGTCTTCCAGATTGTGCAAGATACTCGAAAACAAAATTAAAACACTGGAAAAACAAGCAAACAATATATATTCTGAAGCAGAATTAAAAATTAGTGTTTCATCACCCATGGGTACCATCATGAACATACTTTCCCTTGGTTTATGCAGAATTTTCTGAGACCTGCTTTAGAAGTGTAAAGAAAAACAGGAAAAGGCTAAAAAAAGCAATAAAATCAGCCTGCTTTCTTAATTCTTCTGAAAAATCTAAACCAACAGCATAAATCTAAATACTTTTCTAGCTGCACTTCAGATGCTTATCCTCACTAAGCTGAAAATTTTAATATTCCTGCAGTGTTTGGCATGTGTCTGCATTTCCAGCACTGAGACAATGTCATTCAGTGAACGATGATGCAAACACAGGGGTGGGAGCACGAATTCCTGCTCAGAACAGTCTCCAGGATATTGTGCCCCCAAAAATGCTGCTCCTGAGAGCCAGCTGTAAGATTAGAAGGAGCTGAAGTTTGGGTGACGACCTAAAGTCAGCCACAAACAACTCCTATAGAGGAAAAAGGCAAATGCACACTCTGCAAAATGAGAAATAAAATTGCTAATAACAAAAGCAATTACTGACACAAAGCGAATTCCCCTCACACCAGGCATCCAGTTACATGATGCAAAGTTTGCTCTGTCACCTGAGCATTCCTCCAGTTCAGCTGAAGCACAGCTCAGGACTTGGGTCAGCTTGGAACAGCAAATCTAAAGCTCAAAGCTCCGTGGCTCTTTGCCAGGCGTCAGTGAGCAATTTTCAGCGTGCTCTAAAATTTACTGCCCATTTCCCGCATCGTCAGAATGAATACGGAATTCTTACCAGGCAAACAAAAAGATCAAGATACTTTTTAAGTGGCCTGTTGGATGTCTGCATGGCTGAGTCATGGGCATTTGTAGCTAACAATAATATATTCAGATTTTTTTCTTTTCAGGAAAGAATGGGGGATTGATCCTGGAATGTTAGTTATTTTATCTGATAGGCTCTAATGAGTTCAACATAACCAAAAGCATTTCAGTCAGATGAACTCTGACATCCCTTGTCAGTCACTGATTTTACAAATGGGGGAGAACTCCAGACTGCAAAAAGGCCTTTTTGTACTGAATTATACTTGGCCATTAGTTACAGTCAAAGAACTTGTGATTACATTTTAATCAGAATACCTTTTCACAGATCTTTTCTTTTACACATCACGACCCAGCAGCCCAACTCTACATGTAGCTGAAATTCACCTAAAACATTTTCAGTTCTTGAGGGAAAGGCCAGGACTTAACACCATTTTTCACAAAGCATCACTTTGACTACAATATACTTAGTGAATTTTAAGGTAAACAGGCGTTATGCTTTTTGCTTGTCCATCTCTGTTTTCCTCTCAGGTAAGTACATAAAGCACATTTTCATCTTCCTTCCTGCATCAGGGTTATAAAGTGTGGTTTGACGTCAGAGCAAGTCAGATCTCCAGACCAAACACCCCAAATTTAGGCCTTAAACTTCATTCATGACAGCTTAACTGATCTTAATTTGAAATATACCCAAAACACACATCGTTCAATGCTTCTCTGAAGTCCTTCACGCTACATTTTGTTATTTTTTCCACATTCTTTAAAGTATATTCAACTGACTCGCAGGTGTGCTGAGATGTCCAACACACACAGGGCTGAAGGGAGACCAAAAATACCATGGGGGCCTGAGAGCTCCTCTTGTAGTGCAACACACACCCAGGGCCTTCCACCCACCAGGAATTCTACAAAACCAAGTGCAACACCTTGCAGGAGCAAGGATCCAGACGTTGTCCCCTGAACCACAGCAGTGACACAGACATGGAAGCAATTCAGGAAAGAATTCTTCTATAGAATGGATACAACGCCCAGCAGGAGCAGGAAGTGTCACAAGTCAAATAGGATGAAGCCAATAGAATATTTCATTGCACACTTTTCTGGCCAAAAATACAGCTCTATATAAAGGAAGTCTTTATTTTTCCAAAGACAAAGGCCTTAGACACCTAAAATAAAAGTATTTACCCTCCTTTCCCTGCACCTGCCCACACTTACCAGTAATGTCAGCGTGCATCTGCACAAAGAGAGGGTTCTTGCTCAGCCCCCCACACAGGAACAGCGTGGTGATGTCGTGTCCTGCAGCCTGCATCGCCTCCAAAATATGTCTTGTTCCTAACTTCAAAAAGGAGGGAAGAAACAGAACGAGATGAGCACAGGAGAGCAGCCACAGGAACAGAACTACACCTGCATGGCAAAGACATCCCCACCAAAAGCTTCTCTTTGCTTTGTGCAACAGCATCTGAAAATCCACCTCGGGAAAGAGGTTTCAATTCTGAAGCCAAATAGCAAAACAGAACAAAGAGAGAGCAGCAAACAAAAAACTGTGTTTTCTGTCTTTTCAGCAAAAAGGAAAACCTGAAGAATTTTGTATTGGCTTAACTATTTCTCTTGGCCTTTGCCCTATGCAAAACAAAATGTTCCACTTCATGGCTGGGTTAATTGAACATCTCAAATGCAGGCATATTTTAAACTTTCATCAAATCAGAAACTCAAATCAGAAACTCAAATCAGAATGACAGAAGTAAATGCTTTGCCATTTTCAAAAATAATCTTTTCTCTTTTTATTTGCTTTGCTTCCCTCCTCACTGAAGCCAACCTTCTCCCTATTTCTCTTTTGCAAGAATATTTTCCGTTTCTTTGACAAACTATTTGACCAAAAATAATTCCTAGCTCTGTAATACCTTGCAAGTTAAGTTTGAAGCTCAGACTTGACAAAATGTCAAATTCAAGGCAAAATGCTGCCCAGGCTGCCTCTTTGTAGGCAGATTCCCCACAAAAATCAATCTGGTCAGAGTTTTCATGAACAGTTATTTAAGTTTTCTTTAGGCCATGCTGCAGTTCATTAAGAGGGCTGCAGCTGCAACATACCCCTCTTCAAATAAAAGCTACTGAAAATTGAACTTGCAGGATTCCACCAGGCTGGAGACATCCACACTGAATGCTCAGCACTATTCTGGACAGGCCTTCAAATGTATTTTGATTTTTAGACAAGCAGTTCAGAGGAACCTGAGCAGCCTCAGCCCCAGCTGACTAAATCCATCGCTTCCCTATTGACACAGAAGGCTGATTTCCAAATCGCACCGCCACGATTTTAATTATGGAAAAATAAACTGCTCCAAAAGGAGTCTGTCTGCTCAGAACACGCTGGACAGCCACAATTACATCTCTGATCATGTTCTCATCTGTCCAACTGCTGCATTGCATTTTGCAGTGAATAGTTAAAGGGAGATTCTCTTTCAGTGCTTCTGAAATTCAAATTTATTAACAACTTCTCTCACAACATACACACGTCAAAGACCCTGAGAAAGAACATGCTGTGAAAATTATTTTGTGTTTACCTGCCTGGAAAATTGTATTCACACATCAATTTAAATTAAAGCCAGACTTATTTCACTGTGGGGAGGGGGGGGGGGACTAATTTAATCCTGGATTGGAGAAAATGCAAATTGAGGGGCTTCAAATGCAAATTTTATATAAAAAGGAAAAAGCATCTCCTGCTGAAAAGAAAACTAGAGATTAACATTCTGTGGGCAGGCCTACACTTTGTACAAGATATTTACATAGGTTTAAAGTTTATCTTGCACCCATTGAAGACAGCTAATGGTACAGGATTACTACAACTGTTTCCTTCAATAAAAGTGAAGCTAAAACTGGGAGTGAAAATTTAATTTCCTAGGTATCCCATTAAATATTAGTAAATGCATCGAGTCAAAACCAATGTTCTCTGTCTACTTTTTAGCTACTGTTTCAACAATACTTGGGGAAAAAATAATTTCCCTTAACTTATAGTGAAAAGAAAACTCCAGTATGGCCTTTTTATATCAAATCAGCCCAATCAGCTCTCCAAAAGATACGCAGCTGCTGAATTTACTGTTCAAGACAGTATTTGTGTTTCACAATAAAGTTCGAGCTGTATCATACAATGAGATAATAGGTGACTTTCCCAGGATTTCCAACAGAGAAGCTTTCCACTTCGTTAGCACGAGATAATCGCAGGGCACCTGTTCCAGACTGGGAAGTTCCTTTCAGGGGCAGGATCAGTCCCTGGCATTGTTTAACCTCTCCTCCACATTCTTCTTTCAATGGTGGGATTATACTGAAGCATCAGGTATAGCCCAGCTACATTCATCTGCAAAAGGCTCCAAACTCACAACAGTGAATCCCAGGCTGGGGTTAAGTTCTCGTTACTTGCTGAAGAGGGAGGGTTAACACATAAGATGTACAATTCCCAGTAAATTTACAGCAGCCGCCCACCCTCTCCATCCCAGATGGCTGACCCAGCCTAGAAAAGTTGTTGTTTAACCAGGAGAGGAGTTTGGAAGTTTTCCAACTGAACAGAGTTTTGTCAGGAAAACTCCCCAATTCATCAGACTGTTCATGTTTTGCAAAAACACCTCAAGTTCAACAAACTTTAAAAAAAAAATAAAATAAGAAATTGACAGAACGGATGTTAAAGAGATGTGCCTTTGGTCACCAGAGGGCTGGGGACAGCACGTCCCACTGGAAACACCCTGAGCCAGCCTTTCCAAACCACTTCTGTGAGCCAGGGTTTCACCTCAAAACTTCTCGTGAACTGGAAATCCTGGCTTCCAGAGAAAACCAGGGCAGAAAGAAAAGCATTCCGATAAAATTCCCCATCCCTGCGTGCTGGCAAACAGGAGGGACATTCCCAGCCTCCCTGCCCTGCCTGCTTGTCCAACCAGGGCCACGGGCTGGGACTGCTCCCCTCGGGGCAGGGACACGAGGGGGGAAGATCTGCCCTGGTGGGTCTGAACCACAGCCTCACCCACTGGGCAGGCAGGGCAAACCCGTGGATATGGGAACAATCTGACGCTGAGGCTTTTCAGGGCAGCACAGAGCCCTTTGTACAATTGCCAAAGCTTTTCTCCCCCTCTCTCAGCCTCTCTCTAGACAGCTGGGATGTTAACACTGCTCCTTGCACTGTCAGCCTCCTCCCTCACATCTGCACCAGAGGCAAAAGCTCCGCTTACAGAATTGCCATAAGGACCAGATTTTTTAGGGGAACATCTTCCCCACAGTCTGATGATTATCCCCCAGTTGGGAGTGGTCACCAATGTGGGTAAACAGTATCTTGCTCCTTTAAGAAGCCCATTAAGTGAACTCATGTACTGTTAGAAATCTGGTTAGCAGAAGGGAGCGATCAGTCTGCCACAGAACACGAGACAATTCATTTCTTCTTTTGTGCACTAAAAATGTCTTACAGCAATGGCTTGGATCGTGGCCAAGTAGATAAGGGCAAGTTCATCCAGACCCCGAGACAATGTTAGTCCAACAACCTGTGCAAAGATCAAAAAGAAGATGTAAAAACCCAGCCAAAGTAAAACTCTATTATTTTCTATGGCTTCTTGTTGTAACAAGCTCTAAGTGCTAATTCCAAGCCTTACTCCTGTGAGCTGTACACATAATGTTATGTTAAACATGTTATTCCTGATCTGGGGAAGAACCACATAAATTATCCTTTCCCCTTGTGAAGAAATAAAGAACAAACAGCATATTGTATGGGATTAGAGATAGATTAACTCTGACAGTTTTATGTCATGACTCAGATATTGCTCGTGAATGTATTTAATGTAATAATATGAAGATGCTATTACATAAAAATAACTTTTTAAAAGCATTTCTCCCCCTCCCTCCCAAGCACCCTAACACTGAAACACAATTAATAATTAAATACTGTATCTTAACCTCCTTTACTCTGACATAAATCAATACTGCACTGTAGTTACTCTGGATTAATATCAGGCAAGACCTGAACGTAGACATAATTGTGACAGAAAAAATGGGTTGCTATTACCAGTATTTGCATACACCCATCATACCAAGGAAATGCTGATTCTGCTGCAGCATATAATTCTTTCATAAAATAATGGAGGTATTACTAGGATCCAAAAATATATAGGTCCTTTTTTTTTTAATGTTTCCCTCATTTGTGGTTTAAAACATGCTGCAGTGCTTATGCCTTTCCTGTCTCAGCCTTAAATACAGCAGATTTTGGTGCTGGTGAGTAGCTTGAGACGCTCACTTGAAGGACAATTTGCCATTTTGAAGGAGATTTTTGCATTAATCACCAGGTATTTTGATATCACCAAATGATACCCTTACAACACCCTTCTGTTACAGTTCTGCCCAGCCCTGGCTGGTGAGTGAGCTGATCCAGCACTGTAAATTCAATGAAGAGGAACACCCAAACTCTGAAAGATGGGCTGAGAAGCTGTCTAAATCAACCACCTATCGCCAGAGTATTTCATTCCTTTCCCAGACAGGTCTACCCAAATTTGTGTTGAAATTCATCACAACAAATATGCAGAATTTGGTACACAGGTGAGGTAACAACAGCAAGAGCTGTGAAATGTGATTCCTAGGAAAGGTACCTGGACACACACACAGCATTCCTCATGTTTTTAGAAAATTAATGTGGCTGTAGTGATATCTCAAGTACAATGATCTCTGGTTTTCTACTGAAACATCAGCAATGCAGCAAGAAACCCAAATCCTTTTGGACAGTGTAAATAGCTAAGGAGGAGTATGCTCAAAATTGAAGAAAAGCTCCTTCCAAACTGCTTTTTTTTTTTTCCCCCTGTATTGACCTTTTTGCAAAGACAGGCTGTTTCTTACCATGCCCTTTAGTGTCAGATCTGTTAAGGGAGATCTGTTACCATGGAAATCTGGCCAAACATGTAAATCAACAGTGAGGAAACCCACAGGCAAAGATTTCTTAATCAGATCCAGGTGACTGTTCAAGTATGTATATATACTGTGAGCACTGCAAGAAAAACAAGTTGGGAAAAGAGGGGGGAGGTTATTCATCAAACATAAAACATTTGTACTACCATCAAATGCAGAAACCCCATCAAAGCACGGCAAAATCCCACTGCCTGCCAAGGCCATGGCACTGCAGGGATGTCTCTGTGCACGTGTGCTCAACAGGCCATCAGAATTCCTGAATTTCCCGGGATGAGGGGAGATAATGTGACCTTGAGTTTGTCCACTGACTCCTCAGGGTCCCCAGAGTTGTTTGAGATTTGGGGGCTGCTGCTGCTCCTCTCCCACAGCTGAGAGGGAGGAGTAAGGAGGATTCCAGACAGAAATGAAAACCAAATTCCTGTGCAAATGTTTAAAAGTTTCTCTGATTAATCAATAGTCCTGGATGTACAGCTTTCCTTTTTTAAGTCATAATTATTTCAATGTGTGTTATGATTAAAATGCAGCACTGAGGGTGGAGGAGAGAAAGTGAGTGGCTGCTATTTTAGGGAGGAGCCCAACATGGGCCTAAATATGACTGTATCTAAGTTCAGATGCTACACCCAGCTCCACAATATCCAACAGACTTTTTTTCCTGGACTTAGGACTGATGGTGAATTCTTCAGTGCCTTGGCTTGCAATGACTCTAGTGACATTCCATTTAAAAAATGTTGCAATTACACTCTGAATATTTTTTTTCAAATGCTCATCCTATCACAAACAAACCCATATATATTTTCCAACTCCTTGGAAATCTCCAAGTGGGGCATTTAATTCTAGACATGTGGGTCAATAATAGCATCTAACCCTAATTACAATTGATTAGTCATTGTCTCATCCACTGCAGACCCAAACAGTGATATTCATTTAGCCTCTACATGTATATTCAATCATGCCCTAATGAGATCCCTAAGGGAATTTGGCATATGCTTTACTAGTTTGACTTCTGACCCACTAGCAGCTGTATATTTATACTTTGCATTCAACCATTCAGATGCATGTTTTTTCAATTATACCTTACCATGTGTACACTATCAGAGGATATCATTCAAAATGAAGTACACTTGGAAGACATTAAAATAACTAATTTACATCATTATTCACGTCCTTTAAAATGTACTTTATGTGTCTTCCTGGGCCTGAATTATGATAATTTGGAGGTCACCATCACTTTCTTCCCGTTGTTGTAAAAGTGGCCCTGTTTTCTCCATCCCTAAAGACTCTACTACAAGCAGTGCATGCTAAGGATAAAGTCATTTTAATTCCAGTCTCAATCATGGCTTGGCTGTTGCAAAGGATAAAAAAAGAAAACTTCACTCAACCACAGACCCACCAGACATCCCAGCTTCTCTCTCATCTCCGTCCTGCTTGATTGCTCTCACAAGGATTAGCCATTTGTGCAGCTCTGTCAGAGCACAAGCACTGAACAAAAAGAGGCTGAAGTTGAGCCAAATATGCTTAAAATCCACATAACCTTGGAATTGCACTTTTTTCCACACCTTTTCACGTTTTTTTTCCTAAATACAGATAAGGGTTCAAGGCACTACATTTGGACTGAGTGACCAGCAAAACCCCTCAAACAGTTGCCAGTTCCTGTTTTACCACCTTTGTGTTTAACACAGTATAACACCACCAGCTCCTGGAGCTTTTTCTACTCAGTTCTGTGAGAAGGTATCAGTGGCAGCTGCCTCTGACCTGCAGAGCTGAGCACGAGCTGTTGCCATGAAAAAGGAGCTGTGCTGAAAGTGGAGAATAAGAAATCAATGCAAGTCTGCCCAGAGTTATGCTCATACTTGGGACACGGCTTCAGAAAGCAACCAGAGGCTGGTAGTTAATCTGTTCAGGAGTCATGGAAGATGCCAGCAGGTATCTTTCAGGGAAAAAAAATCTAAAAATTCTAGATTTCTACATTGAAAAAGAAGGTTCTAAACCATCTAGAGTTACAGAAAACTGCCAAATATGATTATTATGTTCTGCTAGAAAGATCCCAGAATTGCTGATAGATCCCGTGTATGTAACTTCAATGCTTTCTTTTCAGGAGAGATGGGGAAATGGCACTGAGATCTATAGGAATGGGAATTCTGCCCTGAAACATCACTTCACCAAGTGCCAAAGGACATAGAAACTTTGCTGTCAGATAGACACTATTCTTCTCCAGAGATTAGAAATGGTCACTCTAGAAAACAGACTTATTTAAACTTAAAACCAAAAATGATCATATTATTTAATTTTTTAAAAATTTTCTACTCTAATCTACCTGTACAGGATTTGACAGAGCAGTGATGACTAAATGTCAGATGTACACAAGGTGTAGGATGAAGAGCTAAAGTGATGCATCACAGCAATTTCTGCTACTCACTAAATCGCCTGAAAAACCCCAAGTTTTGGTGCTCACAGATTTTGCCCATCAGATTGACCAAATGCTAAATTTAAATTGTCCAAAAAATCCTCCTGTAGTTCAACCCTCTCCACTTCCAGTAAAAGAAGGGTAAAAAAAGAAGCCAGGAATAGGACTGGGAGGGTTGCACAAGCCTGGCCTCCAGCAGCAGCGGTCAGAGCTGGTTGTCTGAGCCTCTCACGCCCTTACAAGTCACCACAAATCTCTGCACCGGCGCTAAACACAGCTGGAAATCTGCTCTGGTGTGGGCAAAGGAGAGTTTGCACAGGGAAACTCCTGAGATCAGCTGCTCAGCAGGGACCTGCCACTCCAAACGGCTTCTGAGCAGCATCAGGAGAAAGGGAGGACAGGTCTGGGGAGGCAGAAGGAGGTGATGGGCAGCAGCAAGCAAGAGACGTGGATTTGTGACCTCTGATGTTGTTTTTTGAATGAGCTACACATGCATGTGCTTAGCTCTTCGCTGCACTGCACCCAGCATGGGAAGGAAAGGCAACATGGAATTGCACACCAAAGCATGGAATTCTCATTTGGTTTCCCTTCTATGGCTATTTGCAATGGCTGAACAGATTCAAATTCCTACACCCACACAGAGAATAGCCTTAAACATAATAAACCAAATTCTCTGAACTGTTCTGCTGAGAATTCCAGTGAAATGATTTATCATCACCAATAATCCTCCAAAACAAGATACCATGGTTGAAGGGAACCTACAGGAAAGATGGAGAGAGACAATTACAAGGGCCTGGAGACACAGGGAATGGCTTCAAACTGCCGGAGGGCAGGGTTAGATGGGATATTGGGAGGGAATTCCTCCCTGTGAGGGTGGGGAGGCCCTGGCACAGGGTGCCCAGAGCAGCTGTGGCTGCCCCATCCCTGGAAGGGTCCCAGGCCAGGTTGGAGCAACCTGGGATAGTGGGAGGTGTCCCTGCTCCTGGCAGGGGGTGGGACTGGATGGGCTCTCAGGTCCCTCCCAACCCAAACCAGTCTGGGATTCTGTGTATTAATTATATGACTTAATGTAAGTAAAAACAAAATCCTGAGTTTGGGCCAACAGCAGCTGCTGCTTGCACCTCTGATAAGGCTGAAGTTTGTGAACCATGTAAAAATAGAAAGGAAAAAATAAGGAGAAAAAATAAGTTCAAATTTCAAAGTTCTTGATTTTTGTTTTTTCAAATTAAATTCTTCAAATTTAACAAATATTTGAGAAGGACTGGGAGAAAGAGGATGAGAGAATTAATATGAGACTTGTTTAGTAAATTTATAGCTATACCAATGTTTCATCAGGAAAGTGATATCTGGAAAGCATTACAAAAGTACCACCGAGCAAATTAACTTAAGAAAATATTACCACTCTTTTTATAAAACATCACAACTGTGACTATCAGTGCTATTCTCCGTTTTACTAACTGCAAGAGACTCAAATCCAAAGTTATGACACCATACCCTTGGATAATACGGAGATCTACTCCCAATATTCTGTGTTCAGTGTCCTGCTCACATCACAGTCTCAGTTTTTGCACTGTGGCATTAGTTGAGATCAGTCAGCTCAGCATCAGACCCAGCAGACACAAGTAGGCTACTCCATAGGCATCTTTCCAACACAAAAAAAAAAGGTTTATCCTGGCATTACAGACTAAACTGTTTGTCTTATGCTTGTGCTTCAAATGGGGGCACTGGAAAAATGGCCTGAAAGCCAGAACTTTGAAAAGGACCCAGTTCAATCTTTATTCCAAACATACACAGATGCATTTATTTCCTGATTTCCTTTTGCAGAGAACAACAAAGAGAATTCTAGGAAGCGTGAATCTGTTTCATATTGAATGGAGTCCAATACATTTCTGGGAATCCTGGTCAAGTTCTTAACAAACAAGGAAGGCAGTGGGCCCTGCAAGGCAAGGAAGGGTCATCCAGAGAAACCAGGTAGAGCTTTATCTCCCCAGGGAGGACTGAAAGTAACTCTGTAACTACACGTGCTTAATCCATCTATCAGGACTGACCCTGCCTCTCACACCACAGGGAGAAGCTGAAGGGAAAATGCCAAGTTTGCTGGCTTTTTTTCTTTAATCTAAGGAGGAAAAAGACATTAAAAGAGAATCACATTTTCATCCAACGTGCCCAGCTGTTCAGCTGAGACCTCTCTGGGAGAGATGTGAACCATCTTAGAATGAATCCAAGCCAAAAAAGCTTGAGAAAGTCCAGGCCTGACAGAAGTGTCTGAACTGTCTTCATCGACTTCTAAAGCAGAACAAGCTCAAATTCCACATCACACACAGCCTCTGGTTCAAGGAATCCTGGAGTTACCTCCAAGTCACCCCTCCATTTTACATTTTGTCTGAAAATTCATCTTGGGTTTCTCTGTTCTATTTGTGCTGCCATGCAGGAGTTTCTCCTACAGTGGCTACACCTTCCTTTAGATGACTGTTTCAAAAATACTGAATAATACATTCCTCATTAAGCCATATCTCCTCCTTAGACCTTAATTGTTTCACCTACAAATTAAGACACATTCTTAGCCCAAGGCATGAAGATCTGCTGAACAGGGCTGGTGCTCTGGAATCAAGAAATACCCTGGGCTGGAGAGAAAAGCTGAAAAGCAAAAGGTTAATATCATTACTTAGATATGCCAAAGGTATCTGAGGGGAGTTTAAACCTTTTATTTTTGAGCAATCACCTGGCAAGTCTTCGTAAATACTTCCAGCACACTATCAGACTGTTAATTCCCCTAATTCAGAATGAGGACACTGCTGGGAATACAGTGTGCATCAGTTTGTAAGGCAGGGATATGATAAAGGAATAAAACAGTGACCTGGCTGCAGCTTTTGCCTCTAATTCCGGGAAGGCGACGTGGCCTCGCACCACATGATCGATCTGAAAAAGAGAAAAGCAACATTTTGGGGATGATTACATCTTAAAAATTCAGTCCTGGAAAAGGGAAAGGCAGTGTCATAGCTCTAAAAGAGACAAGAGAGCTTTTAAATTGCTCATGCAGTGTTAAATCCTAGACCTAGAGAAGCCAATGGCAAAACTCCCACTGACATTCAGGATTCGGCATATAAACAGTAAGAAAAACAACCGACTTTGCACCAAACCCAGGCCAAATGCCAAGCATGCAGCTCCTCAGTCAGGAGAGCAAGGTGAAAAGATGACTTTTTTCCTGTCCAACACCCCCTGAGAGCATGCCCTCTTGTCTCTCCCATTCTGCATGGATCCTCCTTGGAATTCTACCAGAAGCATCTTCTTGGCCCAAATCCCTACATCTTTCTCGATCACACTGTTATGATAAAACACGAGGTGTGTTGTCATCCTGATAGATGCTTCATACATTCATTGCAGGAAACAAAATGTATACCCTGAGAAGCAATTATTGCTATAAAAGAAGATCAATATAAGCTCTGCCTTATACTGAATTTATAAATCAGCTTGTCCTTCCACTCCAGAGTGGTTACCATTACTCACAAAACAAAGTATCACGTAGAATAATATGGGCTTTTAAGACAATAATTCAGCAGGTTTTGTGGCCTCTTGGTAATATCCCATCAGAGGTGACAGTAAAAGCTAAGGAGGCAAAACTGGAGCTACTCAAGAGCACTGAGTATATTTGGCAATACTTATTGGCAGCAAATCACATTAGTATTGAATCTTTAACAGCATGAACCATAGTCCTGAACCATATAATGAAGCATACACACATGTGAACACAGCAAAGAAAATAATACATGTCTCTTCTTCCTGAGACTGGCACCAAAGACAGAGTTCAAACGTGTGCATGCACCAGAAACACAGCTCAGGCCTGAACTCTGCAATCCTGCATCATCTCTTCAGAACACAGGGGCAGCTCCTAAATTCAGAAATAAATATATAAATAAATATCACATATAGGTGTATGCTATGAAGACACTGTTACACAAAACTGTTACAGGAGTTATGAAGTTTGATATTTAAATGCCCTTCATTCAAGCCATGGCCACATGAGGGATGCATCTAGAAACCCTTTTCTGCTATTTTTTATTTCACACTTTGTAATGGTGTCATGCCATCCTTTGTCTCCATTGTGCAGTATCTTTCTTATAAATTTTGAAAATACAGTGTAAAACCCCATTGAATATACAGCTAAACATGAATATTCAGAATGAGAGACTTCTTAATTCTTCATTTGGACTCTATCTAAAACTGTTTCCAAAATCCAACTGATTTCTTTTGCAGCTGTATCAAAAAAAAAAAAATCAGAGCTTTTTAAAGGGAACTGTATCAGTTTTACTTCTAAGAAGTTTTATCAGACTGTTCAAATTTTATGGAAATAATTCACCTCAGGGCATTGATCAAGCAATGGAAAGAATCCCTAATCATGTCCTTTTTGTTTGTTTGTTTTCAGAAAACTTTAGGAGTGAGCAAGCAGGAGCTTTGAAATGACAGAGATATTAAATGCAATGTATCCTGCTCAGTGCACATGGCACTGTCTCCTCCCATGGCTCCCTGTGTTTTCTGTTCATACCACCTCAAGAAAACCACATGGGATATTCCAAGAGTGTTTTAGTAAGACACTTTCCCTAATATTCCTAACAGTGCTTCAAGCTGAATTTTGCTATGGGTCCTAACAAGACCGTTCATTTTTTCCAGTAATTTCTTTAATGATTCAGGAACGTCTTGTTCTCTGGTACAAGAAAGGAAAAGATTTTAAAAATCATCTTTTTGAAAAGCCCTAACTCTCATTGTACATTTTAAGTGTGGAACCACTGTGAGCCAGCCAAGAAAAACTACTGACTGGCCGTATCCTGTCTGGAGCTTAGATAAGTGTATTTACCTGCTTGGGATTAAGCACACAGAAACTTTCCTCTCCAAAGTGTTCTTGCAAAGCAACACACAAGATTTGCCATTTTCCTTGAAAAATGGTGGTGTTGTGAGCATATACTTATTATTTTATATAGACATTGTTTCGTTTTATGTCTGGTTGTAGCAGTTATTTGTAAAATGGGGCACTTTCTGGTTCTAGCCCAGTCTCGACCTGAAAAATTTAAAGCACACACATCCCATCTGCTGCAAAAGCAGATTTTAGCCACAAGGCTAAGGATGGGCTGGAGGTGGGGTGGGAAACCAGGCTGCAGGAGGAGGAATGACTGTGCCACTGGAGCTGTGACACAGAGGAACGCCAGGCTGACGTGGCCAAGGAGAGAGCGCAGAAGGGATCCCCATTCCCGGCTCAGCTTGGGGTGTGTCCGGGCTTCCCGATCCAGGAGGATTTGTGCCTCTCATTCAGTGACTGTTCCACATGGAATGTATAAATGCAGTGATGCCCCAATGCATTTCCTGGCCATGTACTCCCATCTCCAGGCTTTCAAAGAGGTGGGTGGTGCTGAGTAATCGCAGAGAGCGATTACAGCTGCAGTTGGTGACAGAGCAAACCCACCTGCACTTGGGGCTTTCCAAGGGGACACCCACAGGCCTGGGCCTGTCTCCTGCAGCCTCTCCAGAAGCCCTGCAGCTCAGCCCTGAGGGCAGCCAGCGTTTCCACAGGTTGGGCAAGATGACGCAGGGAGCCCCAGAAACGCCAGGGTTAAGCAGTCACTAAAGTCTTGCTGACACCTTTGGACTCAAGCCTAAATACTGTTGTGTACGTGTAGCCTTTCTTTACATTTGATATCAGTGTTTTAGTTCTGACTGCCTTCCTGTAAATAAGAAAACTCATTTTTCAGTGAACCCAGCTTGGCTTTATTTTTTGTTGGTAAATTAAATTAACCTAATACTGTTAGACTCTTTGTAGGGAGGAAAGAACCGAGGTGATGGGACAATATGTTACTATATTACTGTTCTGTCCATGCATCTTTCATTTATGGTCATAAATGAACACAACTGATCTATATAACACATTATGTATTTCTTCATATTTCTTCATGTATTTTTCTTCATCTCAAAATCTGTTTCAGCCTCCTGTTAAAGTAAAGAATGAAGCCTATTTGCCTGTAAGATAATTACAATAACCATCACCACCACCACCATAAAAGGAAGACATGCCCTGTATGTAATCCTCTATCTATATGCAAATTAACATTATGTAAGAGACATAACAGTCATCTAATTGTTAATTGCTTTCAGCAGCCTGGTACATCCCATGATTTTATGGAGGTGTTTCAGGTCTGAATTGCCAGTGAAGGTTTCCCAAACAGCAGCAGTCTTGGAGCCTGTCCGTGGCTCCAAACACTCACCAGTTTTCCTGTAGCACTTTGGCCTCCCTCATTCAGCCACAATCCAGGTACCATTGCAGAGAAATACGGTCCCCAAACACCAGGCACAAAAACAGGGGTTTCACTGACCTGGAAAAGCAACAGAAAGCTCTAGTGAATCAAAGTGCTTGTCAAAGTAGGAACTTCACAATTAAAGATTGGAAGATATCAGAGTCCAGTACTGAGACAATTCCTGCTCCTCCACTGGAATTACCAATGGCAGTGGAAATGTACAGGTAGAGATTTACTCTAAAAGGATGTGGAGAAATGTGTTCCCCCATTTACATGATTTTTTCAATGACAAGACACACCTTCCCCCACTCATCCCCACTGACAACAGCTGGACGTGGCCAAACAAAGTATGAAATTTCAGGAATAGGAGTTGTATTTTATAGGGAGAGGGAAATTGCCTCATTTCTCCAGAAAAAGGCCTTATTTAGAGTGACCAGTGGGATACCACACTCTGCTTGATTGTCAGCAGCAAACACAGCCAATGTAATTGCCAGCAGGAGTTTGCAGAGCACCCGTCCTGTATGTTTGGGGAGCTCAGAACCAGGAGGGAATCCTGCTGATAGAGGACAGTGATGTCCCCCGAGGTCTGCCATCAACTCCTGAGGCTGGGAGTGGAACCCCAAGCCCCAGTGCCCTCACAGCACTGCCAGGAGAGTCGGGTGCCTTGGTTGGAAGCTGGTGGGAAGGGTGAAACCTGGGCTGGGATCTGCTTGGGTTCAACAGGAAACGTGCCTGGGGGAACACCAGATTCTGCCCCTTCCTTAGGCTTAGCTTTCCACAAACCACTCCTTCCTTCCTTCTGTGAGGGCAGATCAGGCAGGTATTGAGCACTGGCTCCCAGACACGGAGCAGGGCTGTGCTCTGCCAGCTGCACACAAACACTCCCGGCACAGCAACAGCCTGGCCCCTGCACTCCCTGCTTCAGCGGTTAGACCACTCAGGATGTGGGAGACACTGGTTCATTTCCTTTCTCTGCTTCAGAAGATGCAAATTACCAGTTTATAAGGGTGGAGGGCATTTTCCTTCCTCTTACAAAGTGGTTCCACTTTCAATAGACCAGACAGACTTTCTAGACTTTCTTTCTGGTTCAGCAGAAAGTGACACTCTCCAGTCTAGCACACACCAGAAACTGAGATGGTGGAACTTGGGTCCCAGCACTTGCTCCAAAGACTAATTGTGAATTCCCCACTGGTTGAACATGGAATTCTTGCAGCAGGGGCTGGAGGAGACAGGCCATCCATGCCCTGCCAGGCTACCTGCTTCTCTCGGAAGCACGATCCATGTTTCCTCTTCCAGGACCACACATATGTACCCAAGTTAGACACAGCCATGATTACATTGGGAAAAGAGAACAGCAGTGCAGCCCTACACCATCCCATGATTTATGCTGCACTTCCCACTGATGATGGCTAAATCTGCAACTGTGTTTTCTAGAAGGTGGGAACTACTAGCAGAGAAGGATACAAGAGAATTAATTCCCTCACAAAATCAGTCTGTGTGCTTCCAGTGCTGAAGAGCAAAAAGAGAGCTCATAGTCAATGAGACAATGGGGTTTTTTTGTATTTAGACCTCACTCCTCAACAGCAAAATTCTAGACCCATTGAAGGATGCTCAAGGTTTGCTGTTGAATTCAATAAAGCCTGGACTTCACATCAAAATAGTTTCAAGAGTAATTAAAAATTCAGGCCTGTTCCTGTTAAACTTGATGCACATTCTCTCTATATTTAAACAGGCTGAACTTTAAAGGCAGTTTTTACTAGCGACTAGGGAATATGCTCCACGATGCAGTTTACTGGCATTTGTGCATCACACATGTTTAGTAAATACAGCAGCAGGGAGGTTTCTGCACAAACAATAGTCTGCTCAAGCCATAAACTTACAGTACAGCTGATTCTTGTCAGGAAGTTAAGTAGGAAAACAAAACAACAAAAATTTGTTTTTCAAAATCCATCACCACGGTGTCAAGAAATCCTGGTTTCTCCCAGGAACTCATCTAACAAATCTGGGAATCCTGCTTGGTTCTCCCGTGTCGGCTCTACTGCCCTGCCTTACTCTCCCTACAGATGTATGTGCACACATGTGTCTGTGTGTCTGTGCAAGATTTTGGCTGACTAAACCCATTAAAGAGCAAGAATAGCTGCACTGAATTTACAAAGGCATTTATGACTCCAAGTGGACGAAGCTACGTCAAAAACATTGCAAGGACATTTGGTTTTGTTTTGTTTTCTCTTAAAACTACAAATTAATACAGCTTTGAGTTTTCATCACCTCGATGGGGCGAGCCTTCTTTTACGATTTCAATAACAAAATGAAGTGCAACAAAAAGCAAGTCCTAAAACAAGCTGATTTTTAGACCAATTCCACTTCACTGACCTTACTGAGAACACAGCATGTGGTCAAAGTTACCAGTCAGTATCTGCTCTGAACTAGTGATGGAAGCATGGGGAGAACCCAAGACATCCCAACTCATTCCCATCCTATAGCTATGGACACAGCACAGTGTCCCAGTAGGTGACAAGGACCATGTAGGGCAGAAGGGGCCTGGGGTTTTGAAGTCTTATCTCAAAATATTTGTGATGCAGCAAACTTTGCAGTGTTCTGCAGCCTGCTGAAGGACAAAATCTGGTTACACCAAAGGGATCAAGCTGAAAATCCAACTGCTGTGTCTCTGAAAAAACCAAGTAGCCAAAAGACATTAAAGGCATCAAAACGCTTTATGAAATCAGGGGAAGGTCTAAACATCAAGAAGGACAATAGAGTTTATAAAACAAAAAACAAAACCCACACCTTTTCTCTGTCATTAGCCCACAATTTACCGAATTGTTCTGTAAGTCTGACAACACCAAAATGTTTAGATTAATTAAAAGACCAAATTCTCCCTGCAGCCAGTACTTCTGGCCTGGTGTTTTGGACAGTCACAGGAATTTAGGACAGGATATTTCCATGCTGGCTCTTCTCACATTACACTGAGACCTTCCTATCCTCTTACTACTGAAGTACCATTTGTACACATTCCAGCAAACTTTCAACACATGAGCAGAGCAAATGAGGGCGTTGGGAATTGCCACACTGACGAATAAAGCCAGCAGGGCACTTGGTTATCAGTTTTGTTGCTGTGGGAACTTCTAACTGGAATAAAGAACAAGGGCTGTCATGTTGGGCTTTACTGATGGTAGGGCATCATCAGATTTCCCATTTCCCCCTTTCACTTAAGGAGTTTAATTCACACTTTGCAGACTCTGGGCTTTGATGCACATGGAAAGGAGGAAAATTGGGAATACCGAGCTCCCCAAACCAGACACACAATCTTTGAGAAGCAGCAGGGTGAGCATCCTCCTGTAGCTACATGCATCAGAAACAGCAAATGGTTTCCATTTCCCCTCCTTGAAATATTTGGACGGTGATTAAATCTTTCAAGCCACGCAGCAGCTGGCATTTGTATTTTCATAATAAAAAGTCCTAATTCTGTTTGAGTATACATCCCACCCAATCCCACTAAAACACATGACTAGACAGAGGCATAAGGTTGGAGAAACAGTGCAAAGTTTGCTGCAGAACCCAGAAGAAAAGCAAAGCACAATTTGCCAGATTCAGGGCTATTTTAGTTACACTAACACCACGTCTCTTTTACAGTTTTCAATTGCCTTCAGACATTCTTATGGTGATATAGGAGGATCAATGTCATTATTTTTTTTTCCTTTAATGAGCTTAAGAAAATCCTTAATCTTTTTAGTAGAAAAACAACGTGTTTCAGATTTATGGGCAATTGATTTTTATTTTTAAAGCAAATAAGAGATGTCATCCTTCTCTGGAAGTTAAAATACAAATTCAAAGGGAGCCCAAGATTTTCTGCCTTCCATTTAACTGAAACTCCTCCTGTGACACACTCCCACTGCGAGACACAGTAACAGTTATTATCTTTTATACAGAGTGAAACTGAAACACAGAGAGGATATCCTCTGCTAGAGGTGAGAGTGATCTCTGCACAATTAATGCAGCAGGAATTTGAAGACACAAGTCAAAGGAATCTGAACCTGTTCAGACTTTGAGTCATAAGCTGCTTCTATAAATATTTCAGCTGAACATGTTCACACAGAGACTGTTGCCCTCATGGGTGATGATGCCAACTTAGACAAGGATTACACCCAGACATGCAATTCCACCTCACAGTTACTCTGTCTGGGATGGGGGGGAATCCTTTAGTGCAAGGAAATGTCACCTCTCCCTGTCTCCCCAGCACACACATTCCTACTTGCTCAGCCCCATCATTTTGGGTGAAATGAGCACTGAGCAGTTCCAAGATTCCTGCTCATTTGAAGGGAAAAAAAAGAGTTCCACACCTTCTGAAAGGGGGAAGAAGGGAAATAAAGTTCTCTCTGGGTGGGTTTAACCTCAGCATGTGCCTTATAAAAGATCATACTAATATGTAAGATATGTAAACATTATAGAGCAATCAGAAACAAATGAAAGGATGAATTCAGTTTAACAATATTCAGCTGTGGTGCAACTGCCAGAAGGCACTTTTTGTTATGAATAGATCATTTGGATGAGTTACAGGCCAGACTTGAACCCTGGCGTGCGCTGGGAAAATCAATGTCAAACTACCTAAGATCAGAAGGTATCAGCAGCACATCTGGCAGCCCACAGAAATGAAAAATGTTTCTAAAATATAAAAGGCTATATAGAACTAAGGTAAAGTAAGAAAGGACCTGCTTAAATGGCACTAATATGAGATCTGTAATGTATTTAAATTAGATTAGTCCTTCCCGCTTGCCTCTCCCTTTGAAACAAAGGCAGGCAAAAAAATCCACTTCTGTTATAAAAGTCTACCTGGAAAAAAGCAGGGGAGGCTAATTCATAGTGAATTAGGGGAGTCAGTGAGTGAATCAGGGGAGTCAGTACCTTTAACCCAAGTTCAGCTTTCAGGACTGTCCCCGGATTCAAGGACAGGACAGAGCACAGACCTTCACAGACAAGCATCACCTGGGCACCCAGCCACGCCATCAAATGAGCAAGTGGCATTGCAAGATTTGTTTTACTTAGCTTTGTTTTCCTGGACCAGCCATAATGATCAGGCACATGCTTGTGTTTCCTCCTCAGCTTTATGTAAATGTTAGTGCAATCAGAGACAAGATAAAATAAAACACACCATGCTGGAGAGAGCAGGTTTGTGGAAGCATGAATTTCAGCAGAATTTTCTTTCCTAGCTGACACCATCTGTTGCTGGTGTAGGCTTACACAAACTCCTTCAGTAACACTGACAGAGAATCTGGAGAATTTGGCTATTACCTGAAAAGCAAGTCTTTATGTTAGAAAGGTATACTGCTATACTCATCTTCTGCCATTTTAATTTCTGCTTCCTAATATCGAGCTTCTGATATATGGCAGCATTCTGGTATCGCTATCAGATTCTCTGTTTACTTGCAATATGCCACAGACACAGGAAATCACATTTCTGTGGGACTGTTCTTGACTTACACTCACTCCCATGAAAGCAAGTTTAATCCAATCCTTTATTCTACTTTTGGAGTTAAATCACATTAGAGTCAAAACTTTTTAAGGTAATTATCTGCTAAGGAGAAGCTAGGTCAGAAAATTTGTTTGAAAATCACCTCACTTATCAGCTTCTATAGCCAGAAATTCAGAATAACAGCTGCTTTTTTAGGCTAAGACAGGTATGAAGAAAAGATCTAAGATATTAATGGAGAGAGCAGAGAGAGAAACAAGGAAAAGCACCATATCAGTCACCAACTAATAAATGCTCTTTACAGTTCTGGACTTTGATCATTGACAAGTCAAATACTTTCATTAACTTTTCTGCTGACTTTTAACTTTCAAAGTTTCTGACTGACTGTGGATTGAGAATACTGACAGTCATTCAGTCCAGAGGCTTTACATGGCTGCATAAAATCCTGTATTAAGAAAACTGTATCATTTTGCTTCTGCTGACAGATGGGTCTTATAGAGCTACTCGACCCCAACTCTCTGACAAAGAATGAAAGAGATTCATTAAAAAAAAGGAAAGAACTCAAAGGGAAACCCAAGAATGTTTCATTTCTAGGTTTCTGGTTCAAACTTAGGTCATAGTAATAGCTACTGAATGTGTGATTTAATAACAGCTCTTGCTGGTGGCATATAGATATAGATATATAGATATATACATATATATAAACTAGGCAGAGCTGGGGCATGAAATTGTGTTTTCAGTGAACTGATGCCTACTCTAAAATTGCCATCCTGGTATTATTTCTCAAGCACTAAATGGGTTTAAAACTAAGCTTCCCCATAACTCTGGAGGCAATTTTCTAAGTTAAATGTACGGTGCACCAAGTCAACTTCTTAAAATATGTCTATTAGTAGTAGTAATTACATATTAAACACTAAACAGTATTCTAACTTCAGCCTGATGTAAGATATATTTAAGAAAATAAGGTCTTGGAACACAAGGAAACAGTACACAAAGGAAATTAAAATGCATTAATATTCCGATTCCTACAGGTCATATACTGCCAGCAATTTATTTGCTTCTTTTTTAAGCTCAGGTCCCCTGGCCATCATGGGTTTGCTATGCAGCTGCATAGCTTGTGGTGGGCAAGCCACCAGCTCTGCTCCACGTGACAGGCTGGCATCCCCTGAGCCATCCTCACTGACAGATTTATTCTGCAATGATATTAAGAACACACCACAAAAATCTTTGCACGGAGCTCACTTTATCCCACTGGAAGGATGGAAGTTACACAAGTGACAACAACAACAGAGAGGGAACGAGGACTTTGGGGTTCTGCCTGAGCACAGCCATCCATGGGTGATTTTGGTTTACAGGGAGCTGAAGAATTCTGGCTTCCATAAATGTCTCACCGAGTATGCACCTCATCACTTACTGCCAAGGCTGTGCCACAGAGACCTGGCAAGTTTAATCCCTGTTGTAATTATTTCCCAGACAAAACTCGCAGTACAACCTAAAACTAGGAGACACAAATGAATTCTTAGAGACCACTGTTACCTCTTACTCCAAGTAGCAACCTGTGTGAGAAGGGCAGCAAAATGTGAATGACACACATGCAGAACTATTTCTAATTTTCTGAATTCTCCATAAAACATTAACTACAAACTAGAGCCCAAACCAGGTATGTGATTAATGTGCAGTAAAGAAACCACACTCCCAGGGCAACTTGATTGCTTCATCTCTGAAAATATTTCAGGTGAGTTATACATTGGGACTATATACTGCACAACCCAGCTTTATATCTAACAAGAACTAATAATTTCAGTAAAACTTCACTGAGTTTATTAAACATTTGCACAGTTAGATTTTTTTCAAGGCTAAATAAGGAAAGGTATTTGAAAAAAAATTAAAACTTACAATTTTTAATAAAAGAATAGGTGGACTCAGAGTAATATTAGTCAACTGGTACTGAGTTTATATTTATTGGTATAAAGAGGAATTCATCTAGACCAGCAGAAGGGAAGGAGAAAGAAAAAGAGAAGAAGGAGGAGGAGCAGAAGAAGGAGAAGAGGAAGAAGATGCTGGTTCTTACAACAGTTAGAACTCATCAATTAAAAAGTTGTTTAAAACTGACTACAACAAAAAAAAATCATTTTTAGCAAAAACCAAAACCACTTCTGTTTTACTCAGCAGTATTTTAAAAATGCAACAGATCAGGTAGGGAATAAAGAGATCACAGGCTGCATTTGTATGAGCAGCTTTTCTGGAGATCTGCCACTAAAACCAGTTTGAAGCTACGTTTCTGAGAAAAGCTCCTGACAGTGGATGCTCTGGGGCTGAACTAACTCACTGCTGTCCTCAGTGGAGCCCAGACCCCCTGCACCTCCTGAGGTCCATTTTCAGGCAGCAGCCAGGTCCAGCCTCTTCATCTGAGCTGGCTGTGGGTGTTTTTTCCAATGGGCTGCATCAATTTTCAGCCCAAGGTATGTTTGGTATTAGAATGTCTTGGGGTACAGCCACATGAATAAATTATTATGGGCAAAACTTGGAGGTCAGTTGCCCAGCAAAACCACCTCTACTCATCATCTCTCTGTGGTGTATGGTGTGACAGATCCCAGGGACCTGGGACATTCCACAGGAAACCAGGGCCAGGAGTGCTGCTGGGGAGCTGCTGACATGCTACAAATACTCACTATAGATTACTCAGTTCATTTCTTCATCTGCCCCTACTCTTATTTCACGATCGCACAAAAGGATTTTAAAATCTTATTTTTACTTTTTTTTTTTTGTTTTTTAAATACCAGTCTTATGAAAGAAGCTGGCAATGATATCAGCTTCAAACATTAACCAGTCAAGCCGGACAACTGATGTTTGTTTTAAGTAGAACAATACTTTTCACATTATAAAATCCTGCCGTTTTCCCAAGGGGACAATAGAGTGCAAGACTGGTACCTACCTCTCCTACTGTAAACTTTTGACTTTCTCTCTTTGTAATCAAACCTCTAAATTCAGAAGCAGAATATAAAACCAGGAAAAAAATGAAAATTAAGCTGGAAGCAAAAAGCACTCTTCATTTTGTTTGTATTACTATTATCTAAGTAAAAATGGTGAGATGTTAATACAACAGAAGCTGAGAGGGCCATGTCTGAATGTGTTCCTCAAGCCCTGTTCCAGTTCTTTGCTGAATTTTACCTGCTGCTTGCAGAAGATGGGAGCTGTAATGGGACATGAGCATTTGGAAACTGGCCACTTAAAGCACAAGCTAGAAGAGGAGCATGGCTTAATGGTACCAGTATCAGAAGCATCAATTAACCACCCCATCAGGCCACCTGCAGCCCCCTTAAGAGAAACAACTGGAGAAGGGAAATATAAAAATCAATACAGTGGAATAGACACAAAGTTCTCAACCTCCTACAAGATCTTCTGCCAACACACTCCCAGCCACGGCTTTCCTGAACCACTGTGAGCAGCAGACTCTCAGGTTTCCATTCATGTGGGTGCAATTCACCCATGAAGCATCAAAAAACTCTGAATCATATCTGTGAATCAGGGTCACGAACCCCACACGTGACGGAAGAGAGCAGCAGCTTGGGGTTAGGGAGCTCTCCCATCTTGGAAAGCTGAGAGTCCTGCCAGAAAGAGGCAAGTCCTGGATCACCTTGGGATCCAACAGATGATCTTCTTAAAAATGCCATACCCTAAAAGGGGTCGGAGGTGTAGATGTGCAAGTTTCCTTTCTGGAGTAAAGGTGCTGTTTGCTTTGCAGAATGAAAGGCGTCATGAGACACTGTCAGATGGTTGAGAAACTGGACTCAAGAATAGGGAATCGTTCCCAGAGAGGGGCTGGAGCAGGGGGATCAAACAAGTTCTGTATCAGCACAGGGAGGGTCTAGGGAGCAGTGTCAGATTGTCAGGTCACTCAGAGTCATTGATGAGAGGGGTCTCCAGGAGCACAGGCAAGTCTAAGCACAGCATCTGCCTCTGGAACAGCCCATGGGTTTGCTGTCCCTGGACACAAGAAAAAACAATCCTGGTGTCCTCCACAGAAAGTCTGCACCCCTGTGAAGGTTTTGTTCCTTGTGTGTGAGGTTAACCTCCTGTGTTTATTCCAGGAAGCAAGCCTGGAATTAAGCCTGGGACAATTTGAAAGTTTCAGCTCTGGAAGAAGTTAAATGGGATTGAATTCAGGGGTAATCATTCCAGACTCAGTCAACCTCCACCATTTCCTTCTGCCTCAATCAGAGATGCAAGAACTTCAAAAGTCTTGTCAAGGACCCTGACTGAATGCTCAGCTTTGCAACAAACCCTTTAAATTAGATGAATTTTGACTGTTCCAAGCTTAAATGTTCACATCCATTTACTTCTGCTTTTTATCAGTATCCATTAACACTAAGCTTATTTATGTTTCAGCTTGGGAAAGTACACGATGGACACACAGTAGCCCATGATCCTTTTCTTTGTATTCCCAAAGGTCAAGGTTTCTTTCAGAAATTGGTAAAAAAAGACCTTTAATCTGTTAAATTGTTTTCAAAATCCAAAACAGAAAGAAAAAAAGCCCACATTTGTGATGGATTCAGATGCTTTTTGCTAAGCACTTAAGCACTAACTGTTCTGCATTGATTTATTTTATTGTTTTATTTAGTGAAATGTCTGGATACAGATATACACATTAACCCTT
This sequence comes from Ifrita kowaldi, assembly GCA_013398055.1. Classification (NCBI taxonomy): domain Eukaryota; kingdom Metazoa; phylum Chordata; class Aves; order Passeriformes; family Cinclosomatidae; genus Ifrita; species Ifrita kowaldi. The sequence continues at coordinate 721,180 of VZRS01009624.1, read as the reverse complement.
TTTTTTTTTTTTTTTTT